>PVKU01004150.1:0-86617 GCA_004027475.1 Anoura caudifer
GGGGAGTGGGAAGAGGAGAGAGGGGGACAAGGTACATAGAACAAGTAGCATAGATGGTGGGTAGAAAATAGACAGGGGGAGGGCAAGAATAGTGTGGGAAATGTAGAAGCTAAAGAACTTATGACACATGGGCATGAACTAAAGGGGGGAATGTGGGTGGGAGGGGGTGTGCAGGGTGGAGGGTAATGAAGGGGGGAAAGTGGGACAACTGTAATAGCATAATCAATAAAATATAATTAAAAAAAAGCAAGAGCCATGAGGACGTAAGTGCAGAGCAGCAAACAAGGGTTGTGACGTCCAGTCTGAAGCCACATCTGAGAAGCTGCACAGTCCCCAAGAGCACATGCATCCTACCTGCCGTGGTCATTTGAGAGTGAAACAAAAATATTACCTTTCACTTCTGTGTTACTATTTTTCAAACAACCACTCAGTGGTTACGACACATGTACTTATTAAATGTTTAGCCTTAATTCCTCCTAAGTGGAAAGCCTTTAGACATTTCTTCTGGCCTAGGACATGCTGAGGAAAAACTTCCAAGACTTAAGGGAGCAATGAGAGAGGAAGTTTGGGAACTTCTAATTCTATCTGAAAATCCCTCTTTATATCTGTTCTTTGGGACCATTTCCCACCAGCAACATCCCCACTAAAGCCCTAGGAGGGCCAAAGTCTCACGTGTTATGCATAATTTCATTTATCATTTCTAGAGAAAGTTCAAGCCAAACTTTAAAGGTAATAAGAACATCATATAATGAGAAAGAAATACAAGCTCTCAGGTTACAGCAAGATTCCTACGGGTAACCAGCTACGTGGAGGGCATTAGTAAGCATAAAATTACCTAATTACCTTTACTGTTTTTAGTGAAATTTTCCAGATTTATCTCTCGAGGCCTACAAGTCCCACCGATCAGTCAAACTGGAACGACCACCTGGAGAGACGAGAGCACCTACCGTCTGGCCCTCGATGGCGGCCCGCTGGCGCCCTAGGACGTCCTGCAGCTGAGTGAAGTGCTGGACGAAGGCCACCACCTCCGCCTGGAAGCGCTGGGTGTGCACGTACTGCACGGAGGCCATCTGCAGGCTCACACGCATGTCGTGCTCCCTGCGCAACAGCGGGTCGGGCCGCCCAAACCTATAGGCAGAAAAGTGTGACGCAGACACACGTTAGCGCTTGAAGACGACCTGGGTCGATTTAAGGGTTACCCCAGGGAACGGCTTGAACCGTTAAAATGGAAATCCACAATCAAGTTTTACAAAGCAAATGCCAAACAACTACCCCCTTTCTGAGTTTAGCCACGCGATGAGGATATGAAAATAAAAGTCTGGGGTGACAGCCGGCCAGGGTGATACACTGGGGGCAGCTGCAGGCACTAAGCTCACTCTGGACGCCACAAGGCACTCAGAAGCCCCCTGTGGCTCAGACTGCTCACCGGGCCTGTAAGGAAAAGTGACTCTTCCTGCTCACCCCATTCTAGCAAGGGCTGTGACACTACGGACTTGCAAGATAACAAAAACAAGGCCATGGAACAATGGAGAAAACTGGGCAACCAAACCAGCGTTTCCGGGGAAAACTGTCTTCTGGTGGCAGAAGGCAGCATCCTTTTAACTTCAGTGAAGCGTAAGCCCAGAGGCTTAGCATCTACACTCCAAGATAAATTAGAAAGCTTTATGGATGATTTGTAACTTAACAGAGTGTGGCATCATAATAATGAACTGTTTTATAAGACACAGTCACTGGAGAAGGGAATTCAGATTTGCTAAGCACCTATTTTGCACCGGACAGCTAAGAGTTTCATATCAATGATCTCGTTTCTCACAGGACCACACCGCGGGGGTAGGTCCTTACAGAACCAAATCAGTCTAAACCCTCACTCAGCACACGATGACATGGACATTATATTTTCTAAGAGCTCCCCAAAAGGTTGGAAAACTAGCATTTAAACTTTCTGCTTTCCAAGAAAACCAGTCTTTAATAGCGATGTAGGTTGAAAGATGCCTAATCAAACTGAAAAGATTCAATATTGATCACGTTTACGCAGGGGGAAAAAAAGCCCTGCCGGAAATCATTCCAGAATGTTTACAGCTTGGTAGAAACAGGTCTGCCTCAGCCCCCTGAACATTTAAACTAAAACGCTGAGGCACAGAGGCGCAGTGACTCGCCTAAGGCCACGTAAGTCGGCAGGAGCCCAGAGGGAGCCCAGGAGTTCGGGTAACCAGGGTTCTCTCCGTCACACCCCATGTGTCTCTGAAACCCGAGCAGCCCGCGTCAGCGCAGCTCCAGTCCAGTGTAAGTCAGGGCTCCTCGCCGTATCAATTTTATGGGAGAAGGTACACTTTTCCGAAACCTTTCTTCATTGTTTAGTCAACGGAACTCTGACACAGCAGGCAACTGCGACACAATGTCAAGCGAGGATGGCCCATGCTCTTACTTGAAAGCCTGGAAGATGAGCGCCTCCTCCCCGCTGGTGGTGAACCGCTCCCTGTAGAGCTCCCCGTGGGCCGTGAGGTCACTGAGAGACAGGCTCCCGAGGCTCCCCTGCAGGGCCAGGTCGCCCTCTACGGAGGTGGAAATCAGGGCACGTTAGCATCCCTTTTTGTCACATGCTGTAACAATGTCTGACACAAACACGGATCTGCGCACGCCTCAGACTTTCCACTGTCGAACCAAACTACTCGTCAAAGGCAAGTTTTCCTACCCCGGCACACCCAGGAAAAACACAGTACGCAATTTCCCGAGTAGTCTCGATGCAGAAATCCTCAGGGGTGGAAATAACACAGCAACGTCGCACTTTAACATTTGCAACGGGAGAGAAATCAAACTAAATGCATAAACAATTTAAAGAAAAAAACATTTACAACTATAGAAACATGATCCATTCTGAGATCAGACCCTTAATTAAAATTAGGGAAATATCAAAAAGTCTATTAATTGCACTACAGATAAAAGACTCCACGTTGTGTCAGGTATTCAAGCAACCGCAGTGGGTTTTGGTGAGAATTAATTTAAAAAAACATTAATGAGGCAGACACTAACGACAGATCTGAAACTATGTGGGTACCACAGGATGAAGCCCCGGGGAACATGGGCAGGACAAAGAAGGAAGGTGGAAACGCACGCACCTGAGATGTGCACCTGTAATAAATCATTAACGGGGGTAGGCATTAAAAAGAAATGTGTTAAACTGCTGTTTCTGTAAAATAAATTTTATGATCACAATTAGCACATAAAACAATGATCAGTTCAGCTCCTAATGCATTGAAGATACTACATACTTAGTTTTGATTCTTAATGTCCCCTCACAAACCCCACCCCCCAGCTCCAAAATGAAAGACCTATCTCTTCTCAGAAGCCTTTAGAGATTAATTTACACCAAGCAGAAAAACCTCCATTTCAGTTCATTCCTTTCCCAAAAGACATTCTTATTTTTAACTGCAAGGTCAACACTTGAGCTTTGTGATCATCCATGTTTCATTATCTGTTCGTTGTGAACAGAACAGTGTTTTATTCACTTTATAAATCCCTGCTGTTTAGAACTTGACGCCGCTGATTGTGGTTGTCCTACCCCTACCGAGAAATTCAACCTACGGAGCCCCACGGGAAAGAATGCCCGGCTTGCTACAGTGTCCTCCTGCCTAAGACCCCCGTTGGTGGCGCCCCCTCTACTGCAATAGAGTGAACACATGCCCTGGTTTCCGGAGACAGCTTGTTACACGCCAGGTGTGATTAGCGTACAATTGTCATTTCCCAGGTGTAATTATTAATAATGCCCCCTCCCACTCTCAAAAATGCCCTAATTTAGGCCAAAATATATATATATCTGTAGCCACCAAAGTTTGTTGAAAACACAGGTGCCACGGCCCTGCTACTGTATCAGAGCCTCGGGATGAGGGCAGGGCGGGGAGGGGCGTGCCAGAAACCTGCATTTTTAACACGCTGACCAGACACCTGTGACGCATAAGCCAGCATGTGAGAATGGCCATCACAAACCACCGCCATAATCGAGCCACTCATCCCACACCTCCCTCAGCACATGAGGACATTTGGATTCGTGAGCAAGATGTGCAAATCCTTACCAGATTTCCCAAGTTCGATTTTCCCCACTTACCAATCATCTCCAGGTGTGCTGCTAATTTGGACACATTCGCTTTGGCAAGCTCACTGGTGGTCTTATTCAGCACAAGAGACAGTGAACGAACCTAGGCACACAGAAGACAAGGGGAGACGCTTGTTACTGCGGGGAAGGGTCCCCATCCTTCAGGCAAACAACAGAACCAAATCTAGGAGGAAGCAGGAAGGCTCCGGAACACTGGCGGTAAGGCCTTTGTCGATGCCAACTTCATTTCTGCCGGCTGGAGCCAGGCAGACCCTGTTCTAAGGAGACAGCTGACCAGACGGGAACTCAATTGGGCAACCAAAACCCCGGTTCTGCGGTGTCTTCTCCGTGGCTGCCTTGTCTATGCTCTGTTAGTGAAATGTTTCACGTTGTAAAACAGCTTTTCTCATGTCTGCATTTGTCTTCAACAGTGCAGTGTTCTCATCACTCGCAGATTCATTAGGTAAAGCCCCGCACTGAGAAACGTGACCAAACACGGCTCACATTCTCGCCCGCGCGCGCTCTGGTACTCTGCCCCTTCTCCCCCTCTTCTTCCCTCAAGGTGCGTACCTTACTCTCTCTGTCTCCCCAGGCTCCGCGGGCCCTGCTTTTGCCTCCAGAACTTGTTTCCTGAGCCCACACAGTCCAGCTGGCTCACTTTTTCTACCTCTGTGACTTTCTAAATAACCTTTTGCTTACATTCGAAAAAAACTTGTCAAAACAAAATGATAAATATGATTTAGAATCCTGTTTAATGTCTTTGGACAAACATTTAACAGAAGCCCCTGCTGTCCAATTGGAACCTCACCTAGAAACCACAATCAACGATTTTCTTTCTGAGGGACAACCAGAGACAGAAGCCAAAATCCTGTCTTGAAGACAGCATCCTTGGTAACAAACAAATCCTGTACTGGAATAGTGACATTTGAAATGCCCAAAGGACTACGTCTAGGATGTGTTGACACAGGCGCCTCTGTGTGCCATCACCGGGGATAACGGATCAGCTGGAGGGAAGGAAGGAGAAAGGAGATCAAACCCCGATTCACACGCATGGCTTCCCCATGGCCATGCCACACTAACCCCTCAGTCTTCGGTGCCGACCACCAAGTATGCGCTCAGGAAATGTTTGATGAATAAATTACTAGGCAGGAAAAAGATGAGAAATGAAAGAAAATAATGAGAGAAAAGGAAGAAGGAAACATCTGTAGAGGAAGGCAGAGGAAAAAGGAATGGATCGCTACGGGGGAGCGATGACCAAGGTGCCACCCCAGTGCCACAGAGGCTCCCCTGCAGGGAGCTTCTGGACACAGGCCACAGACGGACCCCGAGGGAACAGGATTTCCATGAAGAGAGGACCGTAGAACCTCCAGTCTCTTATCACCAAATTACCTTATGCGCTGGGTCTAAAAATGCTTTCTTTGGCCCTGGTTGGTGTGGTTCAGTGGATTGAGCACGGGCTATGAACCAAAGGGTCACTGGTTCGATTCCCAGTCAGGGCACATGCCTGGGTTGCAGGCCAGTTCCCCAGTAGGGGGCACGCAAGAGGCAACCCCACATTGACGTTTCTCTCCCTCTCTTTCTCCCTCCCTTCCCCTCTCTCTAAATAGATACATAAAATCTTTAAAAAAAATTTTTTTTAAAAACACTTTCTTTGGGAAAAGCCAGCTGTCACTGCCCAAACCCACTATCTAAGCGTGAGTCCCAGCATCACTAAAAGCAGGACAGCCAGATGTTGTGTACCTCCTGGCGTGAAGCAAGAGGACACACTCAGCACCACCTAGAACTGGTTTTACCAGAAAGTTGAGCCTGAGTCTGATCACACCTCTAGAACTAACTTCCATTTCCAAAATTAGAAGGTAACAGAAGTCCAACAGTAAATCCGAAATCTGAAGCACCCTAACCCAGCGTCTACAAGTCAGCTGCATGGGGGGAATGAAAGGGAAGAAGGCTGGCTTACTTTAATTGACAGATTTCAAAGACATGACAGCAAATGTGACACGTGACCCTGATTTGGATCTCCATTCGGAACATTCATACATCACTTTACTGAACTGCCCTCACTTTATAGATGAGGAACGTACAGCTCAGAAAAGCAAAGCATCCCACCAAATTGCAGAAATCAAAGGAAAGACGTGAAGCTCCTTAAACTGTTCATTCTTGTACAACCCACCAGTAATGGGCACTTCCGAGACAATGGGGGAAATCTAAGTATGGACTAGTGGGTGTCATGTAGCGCACGAAATTCTGGTTGATTTAGTTAGATGGGACGATGAACTGTGGTTATATTTTTTAAAGTCTACGTTTTTCCAGAATGAATACTGAAGCCCATAGAGATGAAATGCTACCTGGAATGTGCTTTAAACACTTCGGCAAAAAGAAGAAAGGAAGGAGGTGAATGGAAGGAGGTGAATGGGATGGCTCCTATGAGGCTGGAACAGGGGCTCCTCACACCGCTCTCTCTGGGACATGTCTGAATATCTTCACACTAAAAATGTTTTCAAAAATTCTAACACTAAAACAGTGCGCTTTTGGGGAACAGTTATCTCGCCTTGTTTTGGAAAGCCAGCTCTAGCTATCCGTGCAAAGCCCCGGAAACACTTCACGTGCAACACTGCCGGTTCCCGGACAGGTATTGCAGGCAGCACGGAACACGGTCACAGCCGCGAACACAAGAAGTCCAGAGGAGCGAGGGAAGCCTCTCCAGCTTCCGTCTGTCCTGCTAGCCACGGTACCGGAGGCCCTGCAGTACTGCCAAGACATTCAGTCAGACCCTGAACGTGAGAGGAAGAGCTGGGTTGTACCCAGCTCTCTGGGATTTCTTTGCTTTCTGGAGGAGTGAAGCCCACTGCCAGCTAAGGAAAGAAAAAAGGCTGCAACTGGAAAAAACATGATTCCCCTCCCCGACTTCTCCCCGACAGCAAGTGCAAGCCCACACACGCTAAGGCATGTCAAGGAAGAACGCCATCCTCGAGACACACTGGTAGGGGCCCAGGGCGCCGGTCTGCTGCTAGTTACAACAAGGTGCTCCCAAACGGTCACCTAAATTTAACTGCTTCCCTAGCTCACTGTTCTGTCACACTGAGCAGAACAGCCTTGGATTCAAACGCTGTCTTTTTCACGTGTTTTTCAGCATTTACAATATGAGTACCACAGACAAGTTGTAAGTGTGGCAATCTGTGTAGTAACAAAAATAATAATAGCTATTGTTCACGGAGTGCTATTCACGCCACGCACTGTGCAAAAGGCCTTACCCACATTATCTCATCAAATTCCTGCAGCAACCCAGTGGTGTGGGCACCAATTCACACCCCAGTTTACTGATGAGAAAATTAAGAAGCAGGTTAAAAAACATGCCCCAGCCACACAGCTGTGTGGCTACAACAAAAGTGGCAGGATCTAAAGCCAGGCAGTCTGACTTCTGAGACTTCATTCTTAGTCGCTGTACTGCTGCCCTCAACCAAAGCCGACATTCTGAGCGGGCGGGGAGATGAGGATAAAAGCCACACTGTAAAGACAACAGACACTTTACTAGGTGCTTTACATGTATCACCGCAGTTAGTTACCTTAATGGGATGATGGAAGATGAGGAAACTGAGGCTCAGAGAAACTAGGAATTCCACTGAATTATACAACCCCAAAAACATACAGAGCCATTTATTGTCCCCACCTTCAGATGGGATCTACGCTAAAACCTTTTCTAAAACATTGTCTGCCCTGTTGTAACAGACATCTAGAAGACTATACAGCTCCCCTGCCAATAAGGTCTGTTTTCCACAGTAAATGTATAATGACAGCACTTAAATAAACTACAACTCATTCTCAGAACTTCAAGGGGTGAAAGGGAACTGATACCTTGAGGTCCAGCTTGGTGTTAACCGGATCCTGCAACTCAGACGCTAGCAGAGCGCTGGATTCTGACTTCACGTTCTGCAGAAGGTCCTCAGGCAGGGCCTTCATCGCATGGTTGTCTGCCGTGGAACCGATCCCAAAGAAATCCAGTATCACAACCCAGGTCTGCAGTGTGATGAGCACATCCAGGCAGTTAAAATCCACATCGATGCTCCGGTTAACTCGGTTGTAAAGGGACGCGAACTCCGGATGTTTCTTATCCACCAAGAATACGTTGATGTGGACCAGGGAGTCATCAAATTTACTCTTTCCAGCAAGGATCGGGGGCTCATCTACTGTTGGAGACGGGGGCGGGGTCGAGGGATAGTCCTGGTCCGGGACCTCCTTCTGCTTCTTGCGGGATGTGGAGGCGGGTCTCTGATACAGCTGGAAGACATTGGGAGCTTCCTCCATGTGGGAAGGGAGAGACCGAGGCATGTCAGGATACTCCACGTTGGATAACGAAGGGCAAGACTGCGAAAGGTATTCTTTTTGTGCTAAACTTAACGGCTTAGGGGCTCCCCGAGACACCATCAGGTTCTTATATTTGGAGTCTGGATTTTTCTCCAACAAGTCTTCCATCAGCAGAGAGCGCAGGGCAATCTGAACGGACAAGGTCTGAGGGTGGTCTTTACTGAACTCCACCTCAAAATCCTGAAACTTCAAGCTCACGAGCCCCTGGGCCCCCAAAGTCAGATCTCCACTTAGCTGAACTTGAAGCTCTGCTATACAGAAGTTGGCTTGAATCTGGGTGAAGGACTTGGCCTCCTTCAGTGACAAGGACTTTTGGGAAGAGTTGGAAAGGCTGGAGTGGCTGAACAACCCGTTCTCCTTCCTCTCAGCGGGAGGCTCGCCACCGGCGCCGGGGGGAGGCA
The DNA here is from genome assembly GCA_004027475.1 of Anoura caudifer. NCBI lineage: Eukaryota > Metazoa > Chordata > Mammalia > Chiroptera > Phyllostomidae > Anoura > Anoura caudifer. The sequence goes on from PVKU01004150.1 coordinate 8,854, forward strand.
GGGGAGAACTGGGGCAGGGCGAGGAGGCGGCGCTGATGGGAAACCTGGTCAGGTCTTCGCTGTACACAAGGTTGTCCAGCGTCTGTAGAACCTGCTCGTACACGTGCTTTGCTAACACCACCTGCGCGCAAGGAGAACGCCTGTTATTCTGCTGTTAGTAACCGCACTCGGTGGCACGGCCCACAGATTCCCAACGGTGATTTGTGCGGGTCTCCCCAAGAGGGTCCAAACTGGCTGACAGCAAGGACTACCTGTTTTGTCCCTTTTCCATCCTTACCTCTCCTGACCCTGTCTATCTGCAAGGCCCTCCGCCAGTGCCTCACAGAAGAGCCTATACACAATAAAGGTTCGGTAAGTCACAGGTGGTAGGCCTGCATCACTCTTTCTTTTTTAAATATATTTTATTGATTATGCTATTACAGTTGTCCCATTTTCTCCCCTTTATTCCCCTCTGTCCTGTACCCCCTTCCCACCTGCATTCCCCCGCTTAGTTCACATCCATGGGCCATACATACAAGTTCTTTAGCTTCCCCATTGCCCACACTATTCTTAACCGCCCCGTCTGTTTTCTACCCACCATTTATGCTTCTGTATTCCCTGTACCTTCCCCCATTCTCTCCCCTCCCTTCCCGGTGATACCCCTCTCTGTGACCGAATCACTCTTTCGAGCCCCACAAACACAGCTGCGGAAATTGGAGGGAACACTGCCAGACGTCTTGTGTGGCCACACGACAGGCCTGGGAAGCAAGACCCATGGCTCCAAAGCTCGCATGTCGTCACCAAGCAGTGTGACGACCGACGCTGACTACGGCCAAACAAACAGGCGTGCTCTGTAGTGACGATGCTGATGATCTACCGTTACCTATGTTTTCTTTCTCCCTCACTTGGTTTTCGGCTACAATTTCTCATTACAAATATTTTCAGCAGGTTTTTTATTTACTTAAGAACAACTTTTCACCAGAGGAATTCCAAACCAATACAGAAATCACAGAATTGGAAAGCAACCATTTTGTAACCCCTAATTAAACAACCTATCCCATCACAGTTCACTGGGGGAATGAGCCCGCACGCGAACGACTGACGGAGAATTTCAAGTAGAGGAGTCAGGTTCCCGTCACCTGAGCACAATCGCCAATTTGTCGTCACTGAGAGAGACAAGCAGACACCACGTGCCTCCTGACACAGTGCCGTACGACGTACACAGCACTACCTTTGCCAAAAAAAGCGAAAGATGAGCCTGATTCCAGGTTCATTCTGCGGAGGCACGTAGTGTCTGCTTGTTTGTGGAGCTGAGCTACAATTTATAGGAGATGGGGGGAACAAACTAAGTGACACCACAAGCAATCAGCTAATCCGGAGTGTGGGACACTCTCCCAGGCAGCGGACGCGGCCTTCCCAACACCACCCTGGCCTGGGGCATGAGGTGAGAGGGAAGCTACATGAAAGCCCACGGACGTACAGAGTGTGGGAACACCACAGGTAGACCCTGCAAGGGCCTCAAATAAATCTACCTGAAAACAGCTTAAAATGTAATGACACCAGTGAATCCTCATTTATTTTACAAGGCATGACAGCATTATTGCAGTTAGTCAGGAAGTGTGTGTAGTCTGCACAGGTACATTCCAAACAATGGAGATAGAAATGGCATGAGGTCAGGGGTTTGCCTTAAAATCGGGTGGGGAAAAAAACCCGAGTGATGGGTGCATGAGGTTCATTAGCTGCTTTTGTGTGTATTTATATTTTTTCATAATAAAATACTCTAAATTATTTAAAAATTATTAATAATTTAAAATAATTTTAATAAAGAATGTCACCTAAAACTACAGTAAATCAGTGGTACCTACAAGAACAAGTCAATATGATCCAATAGAATTCACATTATGTGCTAAACTTAAGGTGGACATTCATAGGGAAGCTTTGGGGAACGTTCTGTCGCCCAGAGACCCATACCCGGGAACCACTGCTGTCAAAAGGTGCATGTCTAGTTACAGCACCCGACACAGACTGATGACCAACTACTGCCCAAGCCCAGGGCCCACGGTCCTGAGAGCCTGTCTGTCCTTGCTGTTTTATAACATTAGGCTCTTTTCTGTCATCCCTGTAAAAGCAGGAAAAATGACACTTTTAAAGGAAAAAGGAGGGCACATGTACACACACACACACACACACACACACACACACACACACACGGAACCCCTACCCAGGCTCATTTCATTTCAAAGAGGGCAAGACTAATTCTAATTCCCCCTTGAAAGGATCTGTCAGCAGCTCTGATAATCAGATTATTTTACAGGCTGGGCCAAGCATGTCAGAGTTGGACAAGAATTATATCCTCCTGAGAAAGAGACAATGAATTTTTAAGCAACAATTCTCCTCGTTTCTGAATGGCAATGAAATTAAGGATCTGCCCCCTTCCTCTATGTCACTCACCCCCCTCCCCCAGAAGACGGCTAACAAGACTGGCTCCCGGGTGACAAAGGGACACAACCAAAGGACCCCACATTGACCAGAGCAAGTGATCAACCCTAACATGCATTAATGATAGCTATCTCCTTAACTTTACAAGTTTTCCTTGCAGAAGTTTATCTATAAATATATAACAAAATCTAGATATATTGACACACTAAAAATATAAAGTAAACATGTGACTGCAACTGTCCTGATGTGAAAACCCGCAAGGCGTTCACCTGAACTGGGTTGACAAACTTCCCTTCGATCTTCATGATGCTGGACGTGCCCAGGTCATCCGGGCTGAGGGAGAAAGTCAGCTCGGACTCTCTCTCTATCGGGATCTTCTCCAGTTTAAACCGAATGGTGGTGTTGGTCAGGATGTGAAAGGCTGCAGAAGAGAGAGGGTGTGACAGTCTGCGAACGCTATTGGTCACCGCCTGCCTGCTGATGAAGAGCAGCACGCATAAAACAGGGCTGCCCACGGTAACCCTCCGACCAGCGCCCAGGCTCCAGTACAAACTTGGACGACTATGCCGACACCAAAATTCACAGCACGCGGAGGCACGAGATAAATTCACACACAAAAAGAAACGGTATTTTCATGACATGCTCCATTTGGTGGCTTCAAAGTGTGATGTGGTGAACATTAACCCAGGCCAGGGTCTATGTTAATTAAGCTTCTCTCCGCCTCCCAAGATGACATTTTCTGAGCCAAACTGCTCATCCTTACCCAGCTTCCAGATACAAATTGATTCCTCTGAATGGGCCTAAGTCAGAACCAAGGACAGTGAGCGAACAGCTCTAAGTGAACAGCTCTAAGTGAACAGCTTTCGCCCACGCAGAGAAAGCAATCTTTGCTAAGTATGCAAATAATTCGTCAATTAACATCTGAGAAGCACAGAAGAAGTTCTCAAAGGCATTAGTGTCTTCGCCAATGCTCCAGGGCTTGCCCAGTTTCTGAGGATGCTGAGAGTAACAGATTAAACTGCTTGGTTGTAGCCAAAGAGACTGAGAACACAAATACAGGCATTTCGTTCCTAGAACCCTGAACCAACTCAGGATAAAAAGATAGCAGAATACTAAAAGGAGGGCATAACATCCACAGCCTAAATTTCATATTCTAATTATGCTAGCTGTCTGGGACAACAATATTTAACTAGGAAAGGGCTACAGCTTAGAAATTTGAAAAATCAGATGTATCTGACCAAGTTAAATAATATTTAAACAGAATCCACTCACTGAAACATCCCTGTAAATGAGCACTCACCCAATTTCAAAGGGGGCCACTTGAAAAATTTCTTATTTCACCAAATATGGCATTGGATGGGAAAAGCTGAAAATGTGTCGACCTAATATGAAGCATTCTAGTAAGATTCCAGTGTGACTTTTTAAATAGTCACTGGGGATAATTCTAAAAGAAACAGGTGTTGCTGTTGTTTCAAGCAAAACGTACGTGAGCTGGGTTCAGCATCTCTAGACAAAACGAGACATGATCCACGCTCCTCACCTTGGCCTCGATGCAAAGATTCAAAGAAGTCGTGTCGGGTGAAGTGAGCTTCCTCCTGGCTACTGGCGCTGGCAGACCCAGAAGGAGGGCACGACACCCGGCTGGCGTCTGACCCAGCACCCTCTCTGCCCGCCAGCTGGGTGCAATCCAAAGAGTATAATTTAATGTCTTTGATTTCCACCTGCAGACGGTCACTTCTGGATTCGTCGTCTCCTGCCACGAAATTCTGGATGAATATCTGTCCCAAGTGCCCGACCAACAGCTCCGGGCTCCCGGGCTTCCGAGGGATGGAAACCACTGGCGATTCAATGTTTATGTTCAGGATCAGCTTCACAGTGTCGGAGTGCGGGGCAGCGAGGCCGAGCCCGTACATGTCACTGTCCTCCAAGCTAAAGGACTCCCGGGTCTTCCGCGGTGTTTCGAAGAGCGACACCATCTCACTGTACTCGGCTGTCTTGGTGGCTAGCACCGTGGTGACTCTGGTGGCCGCGCTCTTCAGCATGCTCCGGAAATTTTCTTCCAGTTCGTCCATGGACAAGGTCAGCTCCTTCAGAAACTTTGCAGAGTGGTTGTAATGCAGGGAGGCCATCTTGAGGTTGAGAAAACATTCCTGTTTCGATTTCTCAACAAACGTGAAACTCAACGCTTCGCTGAGGGCCGCATCTTCCATCCTGACAAATACAGATTCAAAGTAGCCAATATCACTGATGATATTTTCATAGCCTGTGGAATTCCCGATGCTGACAACGTACTGGTTCTTAACATTATCTTGCGTCAGGTCCATGAGCTGCAAACAGCCAAGGGAGCCGTTCACGTCGAAGGCGCTCCCCATCGAGACATTCACTTTGGTGCCACCTATACTCGCTGTTGCGATTTTTCTGCCGTATTTCTCTCCGTTGGCTAGCCCCACTGTCCGAAGGAGCAGCAGGTTAAGACGGTGGATCTCCACGGCAACCTCGGTGTTTTGTTCATACGTGGCTTGGTAAGTTCCTTGTTCCCTAAAGCTTCTTTCAAAATCAGTCATTAAAGGTTGGGGGCTCAGATCATCTTTTTCCTTGGGAAAGGATTTTTGAAGGAAACCAATCAGCTCCACAATTGTCTCTGGATTCAGGATAATATCCAAATTATTCACCTGCAATGAAACCACCTGAAGAGAGCTATCCAGATTCATGGATGGGCACTCTGAACTCACAAACTGGTATTCCAACTTAATGAGGGACTCCTGCTCCTTGGTGAGAATTCTGTCAAGTGAGACACCAGGAGCTGGCTGGCTGCTCAGCGTGGCAGCATTAGTGAAGGGGGCCGCGTTGGATCCAGAGACAGGAGACTGGGCCCTGCTATCCCGGAGGCTTCCCGTGGGGATATCAAAGCTCAGGTTCTTATGTGAAGCCATCAAAAGGTCAAAGTCTGCACCATAAGTCTGCATGGTGTCCACCAGGAGCAAACCATGAACGGTCAGGGAGACTTCGGCATCATAAGGCCTCTTCACAAAGTGAGCGTTGGTACCGAACACCTTGAGCACGGAAATGTACTGGCCATTGCTCTCAACGCCGAGCTGCATGCAGTTCACTTTGAACTCGGCCAGGAGGAGCTGCGACTCCACCAGAACCTCCCGGGTGCGCTGCTCCAACATCACGATGCTCTGGGTCAGGTTCATGACCGAGTCTTGCAGACTTCCCCGCTGGTCCTCTTGGGGGAAAATCTTCTCTTTAATCTGAGGGTCAGACGTCTTCATGTCTGGAGTGGTGAGGAGCGCGAAGCAATTCTTGATGGCATATATTTTATCTTCATTGATGTGGATTTTCAAGTCTGGTAAGTTGCCCGAGAGCACAGCTCCGGGGTACTTGGGGTCTGACGTGTAAATCAGCCGGCGCTCTAACTGCAGATGGACATTGAATTTCTCGACCACGTGGGTTGGCCCCACGTCAATATCCTGGACGTGCTTCCAGTTGTCCTTCACATGTCCCACCATGATCTGCAGGTCCATAAACGACAGGGAATACCTCTCGTACATCTTCGTGCTCAGTAAGTGCGCTTGCAGCTGCTCTTCGCTGAACTCCACTGCAGAAAATGAAGGTGTTTTCTCCCCGCTACCGCTGCTCGTCTCAGGAGGTGGGGTATTCGGAGGTGTGGCAAGAGGGGTCTTATACTCCTCATCGCTGAACTGATTCTCTTCAGATGCTGACCCATCCCCACTTTTGCTGGGTTCATCTGCAGGTAAAACAAAGAGAATTCACAGTCTGAGCTGCAGCCCTTGCCTTCTTTCCTTCACGGCAATAATCAAGCACAGCAGAGAATCAACCAACCCCAATTTTGAAAAAATAAACAGATGAAAACTCTAAGCCAATATCCTGTATTCACCATTTTTTTCCGTGTGAATCCACCCATTACTTTGGAAAGCAAAACACAAAGGAGAAGCACGTGAGAAAGGACGGAGACCTGCGGACACAGGGCCGCACGTCCACGTGCACAGCCGACAACCTGCTGCCTGAAACCACACCCCGGCCGCCGGCCCCCCTGCCCTACCCGAGCGCTACTGCCGCCCGCCTGCATCGCTTCCCGAAAGCAGCAGTTTCCTTCTTCCTGGTTCGCCCGTGTGTTCATTTTGCGCCACTAGCCCCGCCCCCCCTCTCTGCTCAGGATGTACCAGAAGAACAGAGGTCTTCTCTGTCTTAACACGGCATCCCCAGGGCCTGGGCCAGTGCCGGGTAAGCAGCGCTTTCTCAACACGCCGTGTTCCCAGAGCCTGCACTCTGAAGCTCTCCTCCCTACCGCCGAGCGCGGCTGAGACAACTGCAGACACGCAGCACTGGGCCTGGTCACCTGCGTCCCTGTCCCGGGCCAATGTCTTAGCAATTCGAGCAGGCGCTTTCTGTGGTTGTGTGGCCCTGCTCTTCAGCTCTCCCTCCCTTCTCACGTTCCCTGAATGCCCAGCTTTCCCGCTCCCGCTCACATGCCCTGCCCCATGCTCTCCCTGGGGTCTGCTCAGTAAAGATAAGGTTGAAATTACTTGGTAAGCTTCCTCAATCTCTAACGCCATAAATCCCCTCTGTCTTCCCTCCCATCCCAAGGTGAACGCTGGCTCTACTGGGGACTTTATAACACACTCATAACGGAATTGCCTTCCAGGAGCCTTTTTATATATGTCCCTAATATCCCTAAATAGACTAAATCTCTACTCCTGAAATTAAGTACTGAGAAACAATGTTTATTAAAATACAAAATGTTACCATAAGAAATAAAACAAAAACCACAGTGAGATACCACTTACACCCATAAAAATGGCTGTAATCCCAAAGACGGGTAATAACAAGTGTTGGCAAGGATGCAGAGAAACCAAAGCCCTCACACGCTGTTAGTAAGACAGTAAGATGGTGCGCTGTTTTGGGAAACCACCTGGCAGTTCCTCAAAATGTTTAACATGAAGTCATCGCGTGCCCCAGCAACCCCGCACTGAAGTGCACTCGAGAGACTGAAAATGTACGTTTACACGAAAGTCTACACACGAATGCTCAGGATTATTGTTAACAGCCAGAAAGTGGAAACGGCCAGCAGCCGAGAATGGCCAAGTGAAATGTCGTATATTCACAAGGGAAACACTCCTCCCGCAGAGGCAGGGATGAAGTGCTGACCAGCGCTGCGACATGGCCAACCACTGAAAACGTGCTGACCAGCGCTGCGACATGGCCAACCACTGAAAACGTGCTGAGTGAGAGAAGCCAGACACAAAAGGCCCCCTATCGCATGGCTCTGTTCTCACAAACTGCGCAGAACACGCAAATCCGGGCATGAAGACCAGTGGTTGGCAGGGGCTGGGACGGGGGGTGACGCAGAGTGACTGCCGGTGGGTTCCAACTGCTTCTTGGAAGCAGTTTGTTGGAATGTTCTGGAATTAGGTAAAGGGACTGATGCACAAGGCCAGCAATACACCGAAAACAACTGAATGGACACATGTTAAAATGTATCTCAATAAAGATATTATTAAAAAGTGACAAATGAACTTCAGAGTTTTAAAATGTAACAAACCTTTCCTTAAGCTTTACCTGGCGAAGCACAGACGGAGTGACCTACCCAGCCGCGTCCTCGTCACTCCCCGCCCGCACTGTACCTTGGGTATTTGTCAGCAGCATCCTTCCCAGATCCACAACGACTAAGACGGGGTTCTTGAATTTGAAATCATCTGGAAATATCACTTGAGGGGCAGAAATATCTAGTCGCACAGTCCACCGTTTACTCTCTTCCTGCAAAAATAAAATAAAGTACAGTTAAATAACTTCTCACTCTAACTGGTGAAAGGACACAGCAGCGGTCGGGGCCCCGCCTGTCCCAAGGCCACACCTGGTGTCAGAGCACAAAGTATCGGTCTCTGATGTCAGAGCGCAAAGTTTAAAACCAAAGCAGGTGCAGGTACTCGAGGGCTTAAGACTTCACCACAGGCAGGTGTCAGAAGTGGGAGGGAAATTAGCAAATTACTGGTTTGGAGATTTGTCTGCTCTTCGATTGGAATGACCCACGGTTTAAGGAAGATCTTGTTCCTAAATTCACAGAACTTAACACTTTAAAGTATTGCAGACATGATAGAGCTCAAAAAAACACAAAAATTCTAACATTTTTATTTATTCATGGACATTGGTAACCATGGACTTGCAAGCCCTCCTATATTAGTGAAAAACATAAGCGTGGATATTTGAAATACAAAAAATACACAGAACAATTCATGACTCTCTACCTGTTCTTCCCTGCAACTAAAATTGCCTTAATTATATGTATACGGTAAAAGCTAAAGCGTATATTATCAAAAAGAAATCTCTTTGTCTAAGATAGTGGATAATAGTTGTAATTTGTGTGGAAACACAAAACAGAACAGACTCTCCATCCCATACCACATACCCTGAAACATTTTACTTAGAACATTCCTGCCACCCCTTAACCCCAAAGGACTCTGCAGTGTCCAAAAGAAGCCACACTCTAACAGCGCCATCTACTGCCGCGTCTCAGCAGTGCAGCTCCACCCTCGTGCTGGAAACCGAGTTTGCCTGGACTGTTGAGACGTTTCCTGGCTGTCCCTGTCTGTGACACCCTTGCACCAGCTGGTTTCTTAGCATCACAAAGTGACCATCATAACCTGAAATGGAAACTGGGGGATGATTCCAGTTCTTCTGCTAACAGTGAATGAACAGGGGGTGCTCTGGAGTGAAACATGGATAAAAATAACAGGTCTAGAAAAGGGGGCAAAGACGAAAAGAAAGAGGCCTCCAAATTCAGTACAAGGAAGAAACGTGATCTAGTCACAGCCATTCTTCTCTTATTCTCATTAAACCCCGACTATAAAAGACAGGAGTTGTTTTTTGCTAGCTGATAAGGATTTCATAACTTCAATTTAATCAGCATACTCGATTCAAGCATGCCGATGCACAGCAGGTAAAGAACCTGACCAACAGCACACCTGCCCCTCCCTCCAGCGCCTTCGAGGGCCAACGTGGGCTCACTTACAATGAAGTCGCCCACCAGCAAGCGATCAAGAGTCTGTCGGATCTCTGCCTTGGTCTGCATCTTCAGTTTGTTGTACTGTCTCCTGGCAGCCTCGGCCACTCTCAACTCCAGTTCAGACTGATACCCAAAGCCTGCAAGATTGGACACCGACGGGAGAATCAGAACCTCAAAGGGTACGATGGACGAAAGCGCGGCGACACCTGTTCTCACCAAGAACTTCCACCACAACCAAAAGACGGTCTGCATGACAACCACGGTTTCCTACCGCAGACTGGCCTGGCACTGCACAGGGGGAGGTGACCGTGGGTGAGGGACAGTCATGAGGAGGGAGCCAGGGAAAGGTGCGCAAGTTACTAGAATTTCTCAAATTACTGTCTGAGAGACTCCAAACTATTTTATTTCAAAATCCTTAAAAGCATGACATTACATTGAAAGAGAAAATGCAATTTAGAAGGAAATGCCTTCTCCATTATGTCAGTGATGGAGCAATGAAGCCAAAACATTTACGGCTACTATTTCTATGAAAAGACTCAAAAACAGACCAAAAACTAAAACAGCTTCATTATTAGAAAGAGGGAGGGGATACATTTAGCAAAGTAATACAATTTCACTGTCAACAAAAGTACCTTTTCTGCACCTACTGTTCCAATTCTTTTTTAGGGGGGAAGGCAGACATAAATAAATAAATGATTTGGGAAAGGGCAGAAATGAACTTTGTGGTATTTAATGCTGCATTAAGCAAGCAAACTAGACCATCAATCCTATCTGTCCTCTAGACAGAAAGTCTCGAACAAACCTCCTACATTCAAGGGCTCTAAAATACACTGGGTAGCCAAGGAAGTCACCGTCTTAATGGAATGGGAAGTGTTAAAAAAATGTTTGCTAAATGGAGGCAAAGATAAAAAGACATTTAGGGGCACTGGTTCCTCTAGGAAAAGTGGCTTTCCCGGGACCTGCACTCTGACTTGACAGGGAAGGACGCCCCGCACATGTGCCTGCAGGCCTCTGCCGCCTCTGCCAGGCCACCGAGTGCACAACGACCCTTGTCCAGAGCACCAGAAACGACAGCAAAGATGCCTTGCGAGAGTACCATAAGAGCAAACAAACAAAAAAGTTAACCTGAGGTATGAACCTTTCCCTTGTAGAAAAAGTCTGCTACTTTTTTAATAGCCTGGGGATTATATATGATGTTCAAGGGCCTGGTGCTGACATTCAGCCGCCTCTCGAAATGGCTGTGCGCTGGGTTCCTCTCGTACAGCATCTCAAACACCGGCGCATCCGGGTCCGCAGCTAGGGAAAGAACCAGAGAGAGGAGAGGGAACACAGCACTTTCAGTCCTTCCATTCTTAACAGACCTACGAGGAATCTGGAGAAAAGACATCTCCTAAATTATTTTCCAATTAGTTCACACTTATGCACATTTTTATAAAATAACGAACCTAGTAAGGACTGACCCTTACTTACAACAGGAATCCTCTACCTGCTCCCCTTACGAAAACCAAGAACTGGGAGGCCCCGCGAGGTTGCCCCATTGCGCACGGGTTGACAGAGAGCACCAGGCTGCCTCCAGGTCAAACACGGGCCCACGCAGCAACCATCAGGACACACAACAGGACACACTGCCTGCCTCTCTCACCGCTGACCAGGACTATGATCTGTAATCAGCGCATTTTTCAGGGTCAGTTTTAAGAACAGAGGACAAATTACCAGGAGAGTGATCACTTCTGTCTGCAGATGTTTGGAGACCAAAAGACTGAGAGACTCTGCCAACTTCTTTTTGCTGTTAAACACACAGAAAACACACACACGTCAGGGGAGAGGGGACAATTCAGCGGGCACACATGCTCCGGGTCACCCTTCCCATCACTGTCTCTGAGCACAATGGAATCAAAACTCATCCGACACCCAATCACTGAGGACTTGCCACTGAGGATGATCCCTTGGTCCATGCCTTCTTTCCCACCTAGTGAAAACGCATCCTTCCCTCCGCATTGACGGTGTGCTACTTTGCGTTCAGCACACCTAACAACTGCTAAATGAGTATTAAATGTGTATAGCTCTTCAAATTTTCGCTCTGCATCCTGCCCTCTCCACGATTCACTCACCACCCCCTGACCCCGCCACAAATAATTGTATTGCCGAGCAAGTGGCTAAATACTCAGTGATTCTGACCACATCTTTGCCAATTCAATAACACTGAAGATCTTCTGATTAATAAAGACTATGCAGTATAAAAAGTTGGCATCTACTGGGTTGCAAGCCACTTCCCATCAGGGGACACATGAGAAGCAACCACACATTGATGTTTCTCCCCTGTCTCCTTCCCTTCCCCTCTAAAGATAAAACAAATAAAATCTAAAATAAAAATAAAAAATAAAATAAATAAAATAAAATCTTTAAAAAAATTACAGATTCAAAAAAAAGTTGGCATCTATATATAGAAATCTTGAGGTGGTATTTTTGGGGACTCTGGAAAGGTTAAGAGGTCCTATCAAGTGACGAAGGTCAGAAGGAATGACAATGTCGGTCAGACACAGGAAATTCAAACACTGACCCTGAAACGCAGAAAACAGTGGTGCTTACGGCATTTTCTTCCAAATCAGAGCAAACCGCTCCACGGTGGCTACAACCCAGGGGAGGAAGATGATGCTGCCATAAATCCCACCAGCGTCTGCTCTCTGACAAACTTAGAAACTCATCTAACTGCAGTTTGTCTTTAACCAGCCCAGCTGTCTCAACAGGATCAAATGCCAAAACGATTTGAGTTACTATTACCTGCTGCCTGCCCAAAACAGCCCGGCACCCAGCACCACCCCGGACGGGCCCGCCGTCCCACCGCCGTACATACGGGATTAGGGAAGACCAGAAGAGGAAACAGGGTCCCTTCTGTGGCCAGGTCCCGGAGAAACAGTCCCCCCAGCCGGACCAAGAGCAGAGAAGAATTTCTTCGAGGAAGGGATTCTGCCAGGAGTTTCACATCTACAAAAAATCAACGTAAGAGCTGACGCTATGCCGTGGCAGCCTCAAGTGCCGTTAAGTATTAGGTACATTATTTTATAGATGACTATTAGATATTGTGAACTATTTTCCTTGAAACTCAAACCAAAAAAAAACCCTATCTATATATCTATGGGTCTATGTGTATAAACCTACCTTTAAAAATATCGAAGGAATATTACTTACTAGCAGAATGCATTTTAAACAGAGTGCTTTATAATTAAGTTCAAGAAATCTGCTGGTCCATACTAAGTCTATGGTATTCCAGCTCTCAAGATACAAAGTCAAACAAACTGGCTTTTTTTTTTTGGTCATTTGCCTTTAAGCTATACTGAGTAACGTTGGATAGATGGCTATTTTATGAACTGAAATAAAATATATTTGTGAGATGTGAAAACCAACATCTGGGTATTTACTTGCACATCTTTCTTCAAGTCACAAAAAGAAGTCAAAAGCAGTTAATCCCCATTATTAGCATAGCCCATATTTGCAGAAGTGCCTGCTCTCTAAACGTATCTGTAGCCCCCAAACCAGTGCCCGTGGCGCTTCCCAGGACACGTGCAGGGCACTGAAACATCTGCGTCACCCGGCGCACACGTGCCCAGCTGAGGTTGAACAAAGAGCGCCCTGTCTGCTCGTTCCAGCTCTCACATGGCACACAGTGCCCTTCTCATGATCTACTCAGTGCCAAGTTTTTGGCATTTCCCTGCTTCTCGTCAATTTCACCGTCCGAAATAGCCTGCACCCGCAGTGCTTAAGTGCTGCCTAGTGCACCCGAGCACCAAGAAGCTGTGATGCGCCTCCCGGAGGAAGCACGTGGGTCAGGCCGGCTCCACCAGGCGTCAGTCACAGTGCGCTGGCCATGGGTTCCGTGTTAACGAACCCACAGCACAGGTCAGACGCGGTGTCTTCAAGCGCATCACGCATATAGCAAGGTCACGCACTGACCGGCTGATGGATGTTACAACCAGAGGCTCCCAGGCACCCAACCGTGTGTTTCCCTAGGGACAACGATCATGGCAACTTTCCAGAACACAACTATTCGAGTAGACAGGGCACCCAGAGAGGTCAAGCCCAGCAGACGGTCCCTGGGGGCAGTACCTGAAAACTCGAGCTGCATGAAAGCACTTTCCTCCGTCTGAGGAGCGCCTGGCTCCCGGTGTGACAGGGTCACGGTGCCTCGCTGCAACTGCAAGTTCAGCTTGGCGAAGACGTGGTCTCGCCTGGTGTACGTGTTCATGCAGGAGGCGTCCGCAGTGGGGTCGAAGAATTCCTCGGTGCCTGATGGTGAGGAAGAGATGGCTTTAAGAAAATATGAGGGAAAACTTCCAAAGCACAACCAGGCCCACGGAGCAGTTGTGATCACACCATTTAGCTACTCTTTTCCCTTTTTTGGAAAAGAACTCCCAAGTTGTGGATGACTTTCATTCACTACTGCACAATAGCCCAACTGTCTCGTAAGGGCTCTCACCAACTTATTCGCAACCAGGAGGATGTCCAGATTCACGGTCAAGTACAGGACGAAGACATGCTACACAGCACAGTGAAACGTCCTCCACCGCTCTGTCCAGGACAGTGGCCACAAACTACAAGTGGCTGTGGGCACACCTGGCACGTGTGGCTAATGTGGCTAGTGCAGCTGAGAAAGTGAATGCTTTATTCCATTTTAATTACTTCAAACTCACACAGCTGCCTGTGGCTGTGGGAACCACGCTGGGCACTGGGGACGCAAACAGCGGCTCTGGACAGCATTCAAGCCTCAGAGTTTGAAACTTCTGAACTGGCTCAAACTCCATTCTCTCACAGCCACTGCCACACCCAACTACCTGAAACGGGGCTAATACTCAAATTTAGTAGCCGGACTGCAGATGAAGTCTCCCCCGAAATATCCCCTCTCTGCCTCTACGCACGTGAGACCAACTGTTTTACAAACGTCTGCTTTTTTCTGTTTGTTTGGAAAACACTACGGGCCATGTCAGAAGTAACATACGGTGAGCCAAGCACCTCCCTCCACTGCAACCCAGGGGCTGACGTGAAGGCCAGCCGCCTTACCCAGGATCTCTTCAGGGGTCCACTGTTCGTGCTGCTCTGCCGACAGCCCCTCGCCCGGCTTCCCTTCAGGGGTCTGCTGCCCAGACCAGCCGCCCCAGCCAGGAAACCAGGACTGGAGATACTGCAGCATCCCGCTGCCTCCACCGGCTTCTGGGTCTCCAGGGGAGCCTCCTGGAGAATCAAACTGAGGCTCCCGGAGGCTCTGTGTCAATCAACAGTGGGCAAACGTGAGGGCCCCAAGACAGAAACAAGCTGTGGCGCACCCCCGGGGACTTGTCCACGCCGCCCCGCCCCCCCCCAGCCCCAGGAGCAGGAGCATGTTAAAACGGAAGCACCCAGAGTACACCGGGCCTGAGCACATCTTCTCACCGAGGACCCCTTACCTCCGCCAGCTCCTCTTCCTTGTGAAATCGCTCGTGCACCAGCTCTCGCAGAATCTTTAATTCCTCGAAGCTCTGTTCTTCTTCAATCCGACGCATTTCCTCCTGTGTGGGTGAAAACGAACACAAGCAAATGCACAAAACAGGTGCTACAGCTCCAAAGAAACTGGACGTTCGCACGAAGCACTCACTGCAAGCACGGGGAGGGGGCCTATCTGGTCCCGCCGTTTCCACTGACGGCCGAGAAACGATAAGCTTAAGAGTTAGGTCTGTGACTGCTACGTTTGTGGTTTAAACAGCTCTTCCACATCACCCCACCAGCTTCTCCTCCGTCTCTGAGACTAAGAGTAACCACAGAGGAAGAAGCAAAACGGAACCGACTGAAAGGGGAAACTGGAGTGCGGGGCTGCCACAGTGTCCTACGCCTTGCACAGCACTGAGAGTGCGCAATCCCTTCGGGCACGTGCCCTCAGGTGATCGCACTGAGGGAGCCGAGGGCAGAGTTCACACAGCACGTTTGCAGGCCCCCAGCTCCTTATTTCCCATGGCACATTTGCTTCCTGCTACTTAGGAAGGAACAATGGGAGCCAGCTACATGCAAAGATGCCAAAGACACAATTAGCTATCCTAAACTTTTCTTATGCCCTAATACCCAGAAAAAGGAATTATGCATGTTTACTTGCTCACCTCAAAATTTAGATTTTTTTATCCCTCCATGTATTTGCCTATGTCTTTAAGAAAACCATCCAAAACAAAATGTCTTCTTTGTTCCATCCTTTACCTAAGGTTCCCATGTCAGCAACTATGCCTGACACTGGTGAAAAATAGCAGGAACAGGCCTGGCTGGTGTGGCTCAGTGGATTGAGCGTGGGCCCGTGAACCAAAGGGTCACCAGTTTGATTCCCAGTCAGGGCACATGCCTGGGTTGTGGGCCAGGTCCCCAGGGGGGCCATGTGCAAGGCAACCACACATTGATGTTTCTCTCCCTCTCTTCCCCTCTCTAAAAATAAATAAAATCTTTAAAAAAATAGCAGGAACAGGTGAGTGGGTCATGCCTCAGGGCGCCAGCAGGAGGGTTGAGACTGTGGAGGGACTGGGCACTGAGTGGTTACCACGCAGTGGGAGGCTCTTATGGGCTGAATGTTTGTGTGCCCCTCCCTCCAGTCCACATGTTGAAGCTTTCCACCCAATGTAAGGGGATTTGGAGGTAGGCCTTTGGGAGGAAGCTAGTCTGGATGAGGTTGGGAGGGTGGGACTTCGTGGTGGGATTACTACCCCTCTAAGAGAGAAAGATACAGATGTCTCTCTCTCCGCCAAGGTAAGGCCATGGAACACACAGGAAGAAGTCAGCCAGGAAGAAAAAGCTCCCAAGGACCCAACCAAGCTGGCACACCTTGGTCTTGGACTTCCCATCATCCAGAACTGTGAAAAATAAATGGCTGTTTTCTTAGCGCAGTCTAAAGCATTTTGTTATAGCAGCCTGAGTTAAGACAGTTGCTAAAGGGAAAGTAACATTCCTTTTTGCCTGGAAGGGTTTGCTAATGAAACAGTCAATTTAAGAGATAGGACCTGAGCAGAAATACTGGAAACACTCTAAATTGCTTGACAAAAATTGATGCTCACAAAACCGAAACAAATCGAGGAGCCGGGCTGCAGGCAGGGCCAGCACTCCAGGCCCGGTGGCTCTAGCCCTACAATGAACTAGAAACGCTTGCCTTCACCGCCTGCTCCACCCTCCGCCTGGCTTCTACCTCCAAAGCCGCAAGGCCAAGCAAATCAATTGGGTTCAGGGCAAATGTAGGCCAAAGTCTACAGAGATCAGCTACAGACTCAAGAAGAAATAAAAACTGATGGGAACTGGGCTTTGAAGAGGCAAAGGCGACCAGATGAAAAGTCCCTCTGACCCCTGCCCGGAGGGCAGGGCAGGAGTGGAGTGGACACAAAGGTGCAGCAGGACCATGGCCACCTTCTCCCAGCCCACGGCCGGCACTGCTCAGCAGCAGGTGGAGGATGCTTCCAGCCACTGCGAGGCCGGGGCCTCCGAACGAGCTCTCAACTGAGTAGGACCAACTCCTCCCTGTGGAACTGAGTTCCTCAGCGAGGGACTGGGCTTCTTCGTAGACTCCCTTTTCGTCAGCCTTTGAGAGAACGACATTCTTATCCTCTGAAGACACAAAACACAAGACCATGGTCCACTCACCTTGTCGTCTGCAGACAGCAAGCCTCCTTTCAATTTACTGAAGTATTTGTCAGTATAGGACACAGCGTCGCGGGCACGGTGGGACAGGAAGTCCCAGGTACAGCGTCTCCTCTGCTCTCTGATCTCGTGCAGGTTGGCATTCAGGGCAAAATACCACCACTCTCGGCAGCTGAAACATTTCATGACAATGCAATGACCTCTTACAGTAAAGGCAGCGAGAATCCTGTCAGCCCAAGGCAATCCACGTAACACCACTCCCCCCCGAGATAGCTCTTCTCTCTCAGCCATCACTTTATGCCTCAAACTCATTCTAATATTAGGCTACGCTCAACACGTGGGGAAAGCAAATCTACACCATATAACATATCCTCAATTTGCACAACAGTAAAAACATATTCCTCAATTGGTCTGAATTACCCATAACATCGGTCCCCTCCACTGAGAGTCACGTGGTGGCTGTAAAGGTAAATGTCATCACAAGATAATGACCAAGGATTTGACTACTAAAGATTATAAATGGAATACTTCAGACCAGATACGGAAACACACACATCTAAAGGAGTTTAACATACTGGATCGATCAAGTGTATCATTGCAACATGAAAAGGTCTGTTTTCTCTACAGAGATTACAAAGTGTGCCATGTAAGTGCCCCCCAAACAACCTACGAGAAAAGACGCAGGAAAGCGGGTCCCAAGAGTCAGGTCCCACCTGAGCAAACCCAGGCCCCTTGCTACAAGGACTGAGGGGGTCTGCTCAGGCCCACCACGCTCAACCTAAGGCCCCACCCCGTGCACCACGCCCACAGACAAGAATATCAAGTGACCCACCACCACCATCCCACCAAAAAAAAGAATATCAACAGTGATAAACAACAGAAATGGCATTTTAAAGGCCAGAAAAGAGACCACCCTTCCATCTCCGACCACGTGTAAAGAACAGGGAGGGGTGTTTCTGACCTCTACACGAAAGGGCAAAATGCTACAACACCCATTTCCTGCGTGCAGTGATCGACGCGCCCTTACTTCTCAGAGACGGCCACTTTGGGCTTCCATTTTCGAAACTTCACCTGCCTCTCCTTTCGCTCCAGCTCCTTGAGGAATCCCATGATTTGCCGGTATTGCAGCTTTTTATTAGAGATTAAGAGATACTGGGTTAGAAGTGCTCCATTCCTTTGACTCAGGTGAGATGCAAATGTAACAAGAACAATTCCCAGTGGCCAGTCCCCTGAACTGAAATCCAGTGGGAACCGCGAGACCGAACCTCGGCATCAGGGGCATTTCCCCTGCACACCAGATCGCTCCGCGGCGACAGGTGCCGTGCTCTCCTCGCGCTTGCTTGGCGCTCATCGACACCAACTCAGAGCTCACAGGCTCCACCCAGGCCGACTGCAGCACTGACAAAGCATTCCGCCCGCCCCGGAACTCCGGGCGCACCTCCCTTGCGCCTTTCTTCCCCACGGGGGCACAGTGGGGTACTGAGACCCCTCTGTCAACAAGCTCCTCCACCCCAGCCCCCGTCTGACGGGGACAGCACAAAGCACCCAGGAGGGAGGGGGCACCTGAGAGAGTTTCAAGGGAATGGTCTCCAGCTGGATGTCACACTCAATGCGGGGGGCGTGCCGAGACCTCAGGGGCTCTTTGGAACAGTTCCTCTTCAGGAGGGCCGACGCGCACACAGGCTCCAAGACGTAGCAGTGGCCGCGGCTGTCCATGCTCCTGCCCATGGCCTCCTGAGTGTCGCAAGAACCTCTGTCACTATCGCAAATGTTTTTAGGGCCAGGTCACATACTGTGCATACTGCCCCAGAATCCAAAAACAGGATGAAACTGGGATCTACAGCTCTCCGGCACTTAAAAATTTTTATTTATATTTTTTATTAAATAATACGCTCATGTGATTTAAAATGTAAAAGCAAAACAAAAGTGAAATACCTCCTTCCTACTCCCACCCTCCAGCCACCTAATCATCCTCCCGAGGCAACCAACAGTGCCGGCGTCTCCTGCAACCTGCCGGCAGCATCTATATGTATTCAGACAAATCCATAATTTTCTGGGTTTTTTAACCATTTTTACACAAATGGCATATACCTTGTTTTGCCACGGTTCTTTAAATGTAACACTATATCTTAGAGACTATTACATAGTCATCCGCACCCTTATTTCACAGCTGTCAACTGCTCTCGTGTATGGGAGCAGAGTGTTTATTTAATCAAGACAGCAAAACAGAACCATGCTGTTCAACAGCACACAAGCCAATGATAATCTTGGGTGGGGTGAAAAGTGAGTCCTTTTTTTCTGTGTCACTCAAATCACCTACAATGTCTTTACAAAAAGATTAAACTGAGATTTTTTTAAGTCTTCTCAAAAGTAATTCTTTATATCTAATAATTTATAATGACCTTCTAAGTATTTCTTAAGGAATGCCACCAAAGGTGAAATGTCAACATCAGCATAAGAAAGCTCTTCTTTAAGAATTAGATCCAGCCCTGGCTGGTGTGGCTCAGTGGACTGAGGGTCGGCTTGCAAACCACAGGGCTGTGGGTTCAATTCCCAGCCAAGGCACATGCCTGGGTCGCAGGCCAGGTCCCCAGTAGGGGCACTCCAAAGTCAACCACACATTGATGTTTCTGTCCCTCTTTCTCCCTCCTTCCCCCCGCTCTCTGAAAATAAATAAATAAACAAATAAAATATTTAAGAAAAAAGAATTAGATCCAGTGCTTTGCGCTTTGTAAGCTTTGTTCATTGGAAATCTGAATGCCTGTACACGGTGCTAGAGGCATGGGTAACTATAATATATTTGATACATGTGGTGGAATGCTATACAGTAGTCAGAAGCAATGAACTAGAAGTATAAAGAGCAACACTGATCAATCTTAAAACACAGCCTCAAGTGGAAAAAAAGAAATCTATAGTGCAACATACATATAAACACACACAAAGCACTCCATATTGTTCTGTTACATACACAGCAAGCACCTCAAGCAACACACCTGAGAGCGGGCGCCCATGGAGAGGGCACAGGCACGGGAAGCGGAGACACAGAGAACGAGCTCCTGCACGACACTGACCCGGACCCACCTGACTTCAGTGCAGAACTGCAACAAGGCCTCTGCCAGAAGCGTACCTGTAGCTCCACCTGAGGCAAATCCCCCAGTAAAGTGCAGTCGACATCCCAGTAGATGCTAAACTCTGCCACATCTAATCGCTTCTTCCGCATTAACTTCTGCACCTGAGGTAAGACAGGGAAGAAAACAAGATGGCCCTCTTCATTCATGAATTTATTCATTCATTCAACAAGCCATTTGCGAAGAATCGTGCATCGGGTACTTTGCAAGGTGCTGGGGATCGAAACTAGACTGAAGTATGGTTTTGCTTTTCCAGAATTCAAAGAGAGCTGAGGATACGAACATGCAAACAACTGTAATTCAGCAGAGGGAAGCAGAGGAAGACTATGTAAGACGCCATGAGCAAACAAAGAGAAACTGGTACTGTGTGAACGAGCACCAAAGATGTGCCAGTTTCCAGCACAGGGCTGGCTGAGGGGACAGGACTGGGACACGTGTCAAAGCGCAGAGTTGATGACACAAAACGCCTGGGACCTTCAGAGGACGGGCAAGTCATCTCCCTGCAGCACTGCATGTGCGGTGTGGGGGCAGCGTCTGCACAAGTGCATGGGTATGTTAGGGGCGGGAGTTAGGTAAGCGCTGAGAAAAGGAGCTTGGTTGTTACTAGGCGTACGAGGTTGAACAGCTTCCTCCCCGCAAAAAACTCACATCCTCCCAAAATCTGAGAATGGGACCTTATTTGAAAAGAAGGTCTTTGCAGACGTAATCAAATTAAAATGCAGTCATACTGGATTAGGGCAGGGCCTAGGGTGCCCTTACAAGAAGAAAACAACAGACACGCAGGGAGAAGGCCACATGCAAAGCAAGGTGGAGACCGGAATGAGCATCTACCAGCCAAGGAATGCCAAGGCCACCACCCTAACCAAGGAGAAAGGCATGGAGCAGTTTCTCCCTCCGAGCGTCCGAGAGAATCTATCCTGCCAATGCCCTGATTCTGGATTCCTGCCCTCCAGAACTAGACAGAATAAATCCCTGCTGCTTTAAGTGGCGTAGGCTGTGGTCCTTTGCTGTGGCAGCCCCAGGACCCTGACACACCAGGAGAGGAAGTACGGGCCGTACCAAGGGGTTCAGAAGCTCATTCTTGAATGACAGGCCATGGGGTCTGACGTAGGTACGCATCGGGACCAGGTGCGTCTTTTAGAAACAGAACTCGGGCAACAGTGCGAGGTGGAGCTCCTCACCGGTGTGCCGGAGAAAATGAGTCAGGAGTGGGTCAAGGGCATGAGCAAGTTTCTAAGCTCCAGTTACTTTTTAGAAGTACTTGGTTATTAGCCACCTCCAGCCCCAGGCAGCCACATCCACTTGCCCCCGCATCGGGTACAAATACTCTGTTTTCTGTGTGCCGTGATGTGGAAAAGGGCGGGAAGTGTGGGTACAGAAACAATCAAGAGTCTAGGATGGGAGCCAGGAGGTCACAGAACAGGGTGTTTTGTCAGCCCAAGCAAAAGCTGACAGGACCCTGAACTCAGACACTGGCCCTGAGGTTAAGGGAAGAGCCATATTTAAGACATTCTGCAGAAAAAATTGGCAGGGCACTATGAGCAAATGGACATGGAAGCTGAGAAACAGGAGTTAAAGGATGGGCGTGCAGCGTCTGGAGAGCAGGGTGGCGGGTAAGAACAGGTGCTCTGGGGCAGGGACGGCACACGTCCTCTGCAGACTGCGCGCCTCCGCTGCCACCCCTGAACTCTGACACCGCAGCACAGCAGCAGCCTCGGACAGTAAACGATGGCACGGCAGCGGGCCACTTCACCTTCATTCTCGACAACAGACGGGGGCCCACCTGGCCCCCAGGCCCCACCCGGCCCCCAGGCCCCACCCACCAGCCCCAGATCTAGAGCTCAGCCACCCTCACTTCACCCCTCTGCACTTCAGCATCCCCAGCAGGGCAACAGCGGTGATGAAAAGTAATAGGAATTCAATGAGCTAAATCATGAAAGGCACTAAGAACAGTGCCTCACGCAGAAATGGGCTCATGAGATGTTAGTTTTCATTTGTTTGGGCGTTCAGTGACAAGTTAGAGAACAAAGGGAAAGTGCTGGTTTCGGGAGAGCTGACTGGGCAGAGGGGACACGCCTGCCAGTGAGAGAACACACTGGAAAAGAATGTAAACTCATTCACATAAGACAGACCGGCAACAGGCAGAGCCCCAGGCTCCCCAGAACTACTGCTTCCTTCCCGGTTCGGTCGCAGTTCATACTCACTGGCTCATTCACAGCATTTTGCATGGACACATTCTTAATGCAGATGCCGAATGCGAAAGGATGGGAAGGATCGGTGATGCCATCTTCGAAGCGCAAGTGAACATCCTGAATTTTCAACTGCAAAGGGGAGGAAAAAGAAAAGCACCTCAGGACAACTGCTGCAGGTGGGGGCGAGAGCTGGGAGTCACGCCGCCCTGAGCCACGTGAAGTAAATCACAGCTGGCATTTCATTCACACACATCACGCCCATACCCAGCGCTCCGCGCGCTCCTCGGAGTCACAATCACAAACTGGACATGAACAGAAGAGAGCTACGATGCGCTCATTAAGTCATCCCAGAAGGCACCGTAAGGACACACCGGAAGAAAGCAATAGCACTGTATCGAGATAACCCCCCCCCCTTTTTATGATACCCTAGTCTTGCTCGCATCCCCGCGCCGGGATGCAGGAACACCAGTGGGGCCTGCCCACTTCGCATCTATTATTTACTTATCTCCCCAACCCCTGTGCCCCTATAAACAATCTCTAGCAAAGGCACTCTGCATCCATGAATTAAAAAATAATAATGGAAAGTGAAAAGACAACCCCCAGAATAAGAGAAAATGTTTACAAATCACATACCTGATAATGGACTAGAATCAGAATATATTTTTTAAAACTCTTACAACTTAACAATTAAAAAAAAAACAACAAATGTTTAAATGGGCAAAGGATTCAGACAGACATTTCTCCAAAAAAGACAGATAAAGGACCACTAAGCATGTGAAACGACACTCAGCAACATCAGCCGCCATGGAAGCGCAGATGCACACCCCAGCGAGACGGCACTGCGCGCCCACAGCGTGGCGACCGTCGAAAGGCAGACAGCAGCAAGTGCCGAAGTGGATGAGGAAACCCCGAAACGCTCGCACATCAGCAGCAAAACTGTGACACGGTGCAGCCCCAGCCCCTTTGGAAAACGGTTTGCTAGTCCCTCGTACAGTTACCATATGACTCCACAATTCCACTCCCAGATACAGAGCGCTCAGGAGAACTGAAAACATGTTCACACGAAACTACACGCAAATGTTCAGAGCGGCATTATTTCCAGTAGCAAAAAAGTGGAAACCACCCAATGTCCACCGGCTGATGAACGGATGAACAAAACACCGTGCGCCGGTCCTCAGCAAAACCTCCCGGCAAGAACGCTCGCAGGGACTTGGCCCAGCTTCAACACCTTCCTCAGCCTGAGGCTGTGCCCCTGGGAAACGCTGGGGGCTGTCTGTCCCAGCCAACTCAGCCTGGGGGGGCCGGGCCCCCCTTTTCGTAGAGCACCTACTGCTGGTTGCTCCCTCCGTTGCTCAGGGGCTTACAACTGTGAATCCTTTCCCTGTGCCTTTGAAAGGTATGAACTCCTACAGCTCTAGGACATGAAAGCCATCCCTCTGATTATGATCCTCAGGAAGGCCAGGGCCTCCTCTCAGCCTCTGCGAGAGGACAGAAGCCTAGCTAGCAGACCCGCTGGCCTAGTCACCTTTACTCCCATCAGCACTCTGTAATCCTTCACCTGAGCCCCGCCCCCCCACACCCCCACTCTCCTTCTAAAAGGCCCAGTCACCTCTGTGCAAACTGGAACGGAGCTCTGTTCTTTCCCCGCCTGTCGGCAGTCACTGCCCCACTTTGTCTGTCCCTGACAAAGCACACGAAGGAACAGATTATCCAGTCATAAAAAGGAATGAAGCACTCACAGACGCCACAACACGGATGAGCCTTGAAACATCACGCTGAATGAAAGAAGCCAGACACGGAAGGCCACAGAGCGTACGACTCCATTTACATGAAATACCCGGAATAAGCAAATCCACAGAGCAAGTAGAGTTGGGGTTGCAGGGGGCTGGAGGGAGAGGGGGATTGGGGGTGACTACGAACTGGGTATAGGGTTTCTCGGCGGGACGATGAGCACCTTCTCAAGTTAGATAGCACAGGTTTGAAAATGTGCTAAAACATTAGATTGTCCGCTTTATGGTGTATGAGCTAAATCTCAACAAAGCTACTATTAAAAATAAAATAAAAATAATATTGATGGATTTTTAAGAATCAATGACAGCTTTAAAAAAGTAACTCCCTGAAACAGAATGCAAAGCAGCCACCTCACATGTACTGATCTTTCCATCAGAGTCAGGAAACCAACCACCTCAGTGTAGTCTGGGGGAAGCGGCATCCCTGTGTCGCCCGGGCACCGCAGCAGAACCGAGGCACTAGTCAGGACGGGCTAACGCCTGACAGGCACGGAAATTAGTGCGGACGCTGATCTAGTTTTTCAGGACAGAGCAAACTGTGATGCAGAAAGAAAGGACAGTCAACAGCGAGCCCTGACCCTCATCCCCCGGACGCATCAGGGAGAGGTGAGACATCTTAGCAGCTGCTCACAGCTCACGGCGCCATCGACGAGGAGCCACGCATCCCGCCTCTCGTCTTACAGATGAAGAAACTGACAGCAGACAGGTTAAGCGATCTGCCCCGAAACAACAGTCATGAAGCCTCAGGTGACTGGCTTCTTGGGAGCTAAGTCCTTTAGCAAGTGGGATTCCAACATTCAAAAAGAAAGCAAAGTGAAACGGAAACGCCTCCTCACGCGAACTGAAGCAAGAAAAACCTGCGCACCCAGACCCAGGACCTGGGACTGGCTTTTCAGGTTCACCCTCCGACACCGACACCGCCTGGAAGAGGGCACCCCTGAGTGGTCGGCCCCGCCCACCAAGCCAGCCTGCACCAGTGAGACTCGTGCCTGGGAAATAGATCCCTCTGGTGTTTCTACTTCATAAAAGTCGAGGGGACCTACCTCGATATTCTCCACAATTCTCGTAACCACCGAGGCAGTGACCGAATACCAGTAGGACTCCCCCTTCTGCTGGCGTTCGTTCTACAAAGAAAAGAGCCAGGGTTAGCCAACGCCAGTGCTCTGCTCCGGTCCAAGTCTCGCCTCGCTGCTCTGTGGCAAGAGGGCATCTGCCTTACCTTCCATTTCTCCTCCAGGGCCTGAAGCAGAGCCTTCTTGCGCTCCCTTTCCAACAGCTTCTCCTTCTCATCATTGAAATCCTGTATTTTTTCAGGGGCTCCAATTAAGTGAAGGCTGGAGATGGAGATCACCCAAGGGTCCACATGGGGGCGATAGAAGGGAATCTGCAGGGTGGCTTTCCCAATTAAGCCTAGGAAAAGGAAAAGTCTTGGTAAATTCTTGTTCTCGTTTTTAATCCTTTCTATTTTTCTGTATTCTTCTAGTTTTCTTTAAGGAGTATTACTACTTTTACCTTTTTTTTAAATTTAAGAAAACAGGCAACTGGTCCTTGACATGTGCAACAAACATTAGCAGGCGGAGACCGGTAAGCATCAAGCACGATAACCAGAAGCTGGAAGAAGCTCGGCACGACCTGACCGCATCGAATGAGGGTCTCTCTCTGGGAGCTACCTCTTCCCCACTGGGACTACATCTTAAATTTCCTCGGGGTGTCCTTCTTGCCACAGCACCAGCACAAACCCATGGGCACAAAACTCATTTCCTCCCCATTAGCAACCTGCCGGCTGGTAAGTAGGTGTTTGCGTTATCAGACCTCCCAGGAGTGCAGTCTCAGACATGCACCTGAAACGCAGGTGATGCTGCAGTGGCATTCTGTCAAGGAAGAATTCTGACCCTCTGGGAGAACCTGGGCTGATGGGACAGCTACCAATTCCAGCCAAGCCTGCTAGAACTCAAGCCTCCTTTAAATTCAGTTACTTAGAGGCAAGTCATTATTCACCGAGGAATAATGCGTGCGAACATCTGAACCGTCCTAGTGGCTCTCTCAGCGAGCCCTCTGAGAGCGGCAGAGTCAGCAGCGTGTGGCCAGTACCCTGCAAGACCGAAAATTCCAGGGGGATCGATCTGTTATACGGGGGCGCTCAAAAGTAGGTTAGTAATAATAAATAACACAATAATTATTAAATAAATATCAATACAAGAAAAAACTTTCACATACAATTGTAAACCTACTTTTGTGTACCCCTGTATTTAATGTAAAACAGTATCATTAACAATGGTTTTTTTAATGATATCAACTATGTAATCCAGTACCAAATTAAGAAATTTACAATAATTTGCTCTGGCTGGCGTGGCTCAGTGGATTGAGCGCCAGCCTGTGAACCAAAGGGTTGCCAGTTCGACTCCCAGTCAGGGCACATGCCTCGGTTGCGAACCAGGTCCCCAGCTGAGGGCACATGAGAGGCAACCACACACTGATATCTTTCTCCCTCTCTTCCTCCCTTCCCCTTTCTCTAAAATTAAATAATAAATCTTTCAAAAGACTAGAAATTTCAATATTTTTTTAATTTGGATTTTATCTAATAAAAATGAGGTTTTTATATTAATAAAATTTATAACTGAAACATACCAATTTTGACAGCAAAGAATTTTAACAATAATTAGTGTACAGTTGCAATTTTAACCAAAATTAACTGGGGAGAGAATACATAATATTCTAATAATTATATGACTGCAAAATACAACTTGTCAGGTTTCATTTAATTTTTTGCAGAACAAGCATAAAAATTTTTTCAAAAAATTTTAGAAAACATCAATTTTTCCCAAGAGTCTGCCTTAATCCCTTGCTACTCAAACAATAACTCTTTCGAAGTATCTTCATTCTCCAGAGTTTTCTTTCAGATTCTAACGTGCTGGTGCCTTTGCCTGCGACTCTGACAGTTCCCCCATCCCTTGAAAAGGTTTCAGGAAAGCCTAAATCTTTTGCAAGGTTTCTATTCTACTTCACCTAGCAACTGACTTACACTGTACTTGAATTTTATTGCAATATAAGCACTCCAAAATATGGGACAGACTGACAGCAACAGGCTACTGCTGAACGATGCCTGGACAGAGACTAATTTTACAAGTGGTCATTCAAGAGAGAATATTTTTATTCCACAACGATTCTTGCTTCCTCACCACACCTAGTAAATGCCGAGCTCCTACATAATTGCAAACATCTACTGAGTGTGTGCCAGGCACCCTCCGGAGTAATTTTAACGTATTAACTCAGGTATTCCCCTCAACAACCTGCGGGATGAGGAAGCGCACAGAGCTGGGAAGGAGCCTCCCCAGGCCATGCAGCCAGAAAGTGGCAGGCACGGCGCACGCACCCAAGCACACCGTTCCAGAGCCCACTTTCAAGCAACAGAGTAAACTTTCTCTCAGTAATATTTGTGGTGACTTCTCTGAAAATAACCGCCCTGCATCTAGAACGGAAGTTCTCGCCCTTTAGCAAACCTGAGAATCAGCTAGCGAAAAGGCAGGTTGGAGGACGCACGCGGAGGTTCTAACTCAGTAGGTCCGAGGGCCACGTGACCTCCCTGCCCCCACCCACAGCCACCCTGACATTAGTGTCCCAGACACCACAGTTTTCAAACGGATCTGGACTCCGCACCCCCCGCCCGACCTCCTCCTGGGCAAGGACAGCCAAGCTCACGGGCTCTCAGTTTCGGGTCCCAAGACAGCCATTCAAAACTGCCCCCGTGGCCTCCGTTCCACGTACCAGCTTTGACTTCAAATGGTAATTCCAGTTCTTTCAAGGCATCTTTCTTTAACGGCAAGTTTTCTAACTCAACAGCACCTGAAAAAAATATAAAAACAACATCACGTGGTTGCCAGAGGGGCGGGACACTGGGGGACTGGGTGAAAAGGGGGAAGGGATTAACAAGTACAAATTGGCCGTCACACAACAGTCGCAGCAACGTGGAGCACAGCACGGGGAACACGCCATCAGTGATGCTGGAGTGACTACATGTGGTGCGGGGTTGGGGGGGGTCGAAATACCTTGGGATCACTCTGTAAAGCATATAACTGGCTAACCACAACGCTGTACACCTGACACTAATACAAAATAATGCTGAATGTCAACTATAATTGAAAAACAAAATGATAAAAAATTCAATAAATAAAACAACATGAAATGTGCGCCCAGCAAAAGCGGCAGATGACCACTGCATGCCAATCCCTGATGGCAAAGGGAAGGTTAACTAGACCAGAGATATGAAAACCCACCGGGGGCAGCGGGGGTGGGGGCTGCCAGCCTGTGCGCCTCATCTGTACTGATTTCCTGACCCTCCCACTCCGACACACATATAACAGCTGAAGTTGACCTGCAGACGAAGGGTTTAGGCAGAGACCTAACTTTTTCTGTAACGAGCCAGGTTGTAAATATTTCAGGCATTATGGTGTCTGCTCCTTTTGTTTTTTGTTTTTTCTTTCACGAGCCTTTAAAAACGCAGAAACCATTTTCAGCTAGTACTGGAGTTGGGCCAGAAGGCCAGTTTGCAGACCCCTAGTTCAGAGTAATGTTCACCAGAGGACCATTAACATCCCAGTCTCCTGGGATGAAATGAAGGCTCCTCTGGGATTGAAACACAGAAACCCGTCATTTTTAACAAGCCCCCCTCAAATGGGTGTATTACACACAACGTCTGAGAGACCGTGGGGGGTAAACGAAGTTGGCCATCGAAAGGAACCCGCTCCGCAGGCTCTCCCCTGCACCTCCGCTTGCAGGCGCACGAACCAAGCAGAAGGCACGAGTCCCCTGCAGACCCACCCTTTGCAGTGACTTACACCCTAAAGGACAAGACACCTCCAAGCAATAGCCTAGACCTCTCACCCCCATCCCACCCTCCCGGCTATGGAAGACATTAATTCACAAACACCCGTCCCAATCCCCGTCCTGTGCTGGGCACCGCGCTGGCCCCTGGGAACACAAAAGGGAAGGCACGGTCCCTGTCCTCACAGAGCATGGGAGACAGTTGTTATTTTTACAAAACTGTCTCCGCCACACAAGGCAATTTCTGAGCCACTGAAATCCACCTAAGATCCATCATTTCCGAAAACAAGCAGCACAGACAGCCACCCCACGACCGCTAACTGGTAAGTGCCCAAAGAAAGGCAGGCAAGCCTTTTCCTCCAAAGACAAACTAATGCAAGACGCTTGATTATTTTTCCCTCTAAATGATCGTGCAAGACTTGTGCATCACTGGCTTCTAAGTAGGTATTCAAATCTAGTAATTTGGCAGATACTGAGCAAATGCAGCCAACTTATTTCTTACACTCTTGCAGGAACAGCTGTCTGTATGGGGGATCCACATACCCTAACCCTAACCCTAACCAAAAGGAGACGGCAGTAACTCCAGAGAGCCCAAACAAACGGTATCTCCACATTTAGGGAGAAAATGGTCATAAGTGGGGTAAAGTCATAAGACACATTCCTGATTGGTTAAAACGGACTTAAAGGAAGGAAAGTGTGTACTCTCTTCTTCCTCTGAAGAGCAACGTTTGAACCATCTGCCCTGTTTTTCAATACCCAAGTCTGTCTCGAGGCAGCCAGCCCTGTCTCCCTGGCATTGCAGGCAACCCACACCGTGGGAAACTAAAGAAGCTGATGCCCGGAAAATGAGGGAGACAGCCTGGAAAGGAGCAGAAACGGGGAACGAACGAGAACTGGGGGCTAAAGCAAAACCGCAGCAGCTGCAGGTGAGGACCAAAGGCCTCCTACCAACCGCTCCCCCCCCGCCCCCGCCCCCCTCGAACTGGCAGCACAACTGGCCCTGCTGGGAAAAGCCCCTCCTGGGGCAAGGCCTAAAGCGGCCAGCACAGGTGAGCACTTCACAAATGACAGTGCTGTCCATGCATTTCCAGGTGGGTAGTTTGCGGGCTTATTCCTGGATACCTCCATCACCCAAAATGCCTCATCTCAGATGGACAACAAATGCAATCACCAGAACTGGAGTAAATTTAGAGGCTGGTCATTTTTCAGTAATCGCTAATGATCACTGAAGCCTCTTCCCTCAGCTCTAGGTCATTTAAAAGGCCAATCTGAGCCGTAGCACTTATAAAAAGAAAAAGGAAGGGAATCTAGGTTTTGGGTCACAGATACACAGATATGCCCACAGCAAAGGTCCAGCTCCTTGGCAGGGCACTGGCAACCACCACCTTCAGGCCCCACACATGCCCTACTAGGTGGCAGCCTTCCGCATCTGTTCACACGCTTCATCCAACCCAGAGGACGGTGACCCACTCGCACCCCTATCGAAATCCTGCTGCGATCCTCTGTAACAGCCTTCCCAGAGTCTCAAAGACAGGAGGAATAGCTCTTCTGCTTTGCACGCCACTGCATTACACCTAAATGCCCAGTCGTAACAATTTATACTGCCTTGGGTGACCGTGTAACCTCTGTCTCCCCAACAGGGTAACAGCGAGCTCTCCAAGGAGGGGACTGTAGAGGAGGAGGTGGATCAGTAATAGTAGCAATAACAGTAACAGCTACCATTTAGTGAGGTCTCACCATGTGCCGGGTACTGCAGACGCATTGTATCATTCAGTCCTCACAACAGCATGAGGAAACACTATTATCCGCTCCATTTCCGAGATGAGAAAAAGGAGGCTTAGAGGACAAGCAGTTCACTCAAAACTCACAGAGCTGGTAGGCGATAGTGCCAGAGTTCATGCCAGATCTGTTGATCTCGGGTGGCAAAAGAGAGAGGGGTGAAGAAGCGGCCTAGTAACTTTCTCTCAGTCACAAACAGCTTTTAAGTGGTGAAACCAGGGTTAGCTCCCACACCTGAGTTCTTAGTCTCTCCTACAGTCTCCCTCTTGCATCATTCCATAACACAGAGCTCTACCCAAAGCAGGTGCTCAGCAAGTGTTTGTTGAGTGACTGAATAAGCAAAATCTTACCAAGTGCCGTCTCTGTCCTTCCACCACTCATACGCTGACACAGCGTTTTTATTACTTCTAACACGTGTGCACGATTTACCTTTCAAGTCCAACCACCCACCAGCCAAGCACATGTGATGTCCATGATGACGGAGGATGGCAACCCCCAGTGACTGGGAGCTCCCTCCCCATATGCCAAGGGCAGTTCTAAGCTCTCCGACTGAGGTCAATGTGTTTAGCCCGCAGGACCTTGTGAGATAGTGTTACCTCCAGTTTACAGAAAGGCAGACTGAAACGTGAAGGGTTTGAGCGATTTGCCCAAGTTAGCGGTGAATGGAGGAACCAGGATTCAAAAGCAGTGGGGCTACAAAATCCCTACTCCTGACCACTCCTCTGCAACTCCCAAAGCAGCCAGAAGAGTAAATATCTGCAGACGGACTAAAACAGCATCCCCCAAGCACTACTAACTATAACTGTGTCCTCGAGATCAACAGTGTCACCGCCTTAACAAAGCCATTCTCGGCACACCGTGAGGCCCCAACCCCCCTCGGGCCACGCACTGCGGTGTGCTCTGGATCCTTCAGATGGCACCACACAAACGCTGATTGTAAAAGTAAAAGCATCTTTTTTTTTTTTTTTAAGATTTGATTTATTTTGAGAGAGAAGGGAAGGGAGTTCCGGGAAAAAGAAAATGAAAGCAACATCAATGTGCGGTTGCCTCTGGCATACCCCCAACCAGAGACCAGGTATGTAACCCAGGCATGTGCCCTGACTGGGAATCGAACCGGCGACCCTTTGGTTCTCAGGCTGGCGCTCAGTCCACTGAGCCACACCAGCCAAGGCTAAAAGCATCTTTCTGTTCTGCAGGGAAATATTCCTTAAATCCCACAGGTTCGTTAAATGCCATAGAGAATACTTTTTTAAAAAAGAAGCATAGAGAAGCAGTTTAAAGTATTAGAGAGATACACACAGTTTTTACAAGATATATTCTGTCTAAAACTGCTGAGATTAGAAATCTGTGATTAGCACAGATTCCAGGGCACATCATGGGCCACAGAAATTGCTATTTATCCACTTCTTGGGCAAATACCCTCTTCCCATGGCACTGCTGAGAGAGCCCGCTCTTCTATTAGCAGGGCTGCGCTTTGCCCTTCTCTTTCTGGGCCCTGGTACCCGCCCTGGACCACCTGGTTAGCTTCACAGCGTTTGAGAACTTCAGCAAGTGACCGAAGGGTGAACTTGACAGGACTATTTAACTTGGAACACATCCTGTCCCCTGACAGACTGGTCACTTTCACTTTGCATTTAACAGCTCCCTCTAAGGACAGGAGGAGAACAGGAGACTAGGGAAGAACCCACTTGTGTCCAATGAAGGGGATGGGATGGGAGGTGTGCCCGTGACAGTACCCAGGGCCTGTCGCCACCGCAATCATTTAACCGGTCCAGATGGGTCGAAAAGCCCTGGAAAGCAATACCTCAGGGGACAGGGGAGCCACCGGCACCTGTAGCACTGCTGTCTCCTCTAACGTGCCCTGATCCACCTGCCAAAACCACGCTCCAGGAAGCTGAGGTCTGCACCGCAGTGGGGGACTCCTGCCCACTTTCTGCTACACCACAGGCTGACTTCACCTCCTCTCTCTAGGTTTACTAAAGGGCTCCATTTTGAGCTGAACAAAGGGAACTTAACTGAAAACAAGGAGGAGGAGGAAAAAACCAGCCCTCCAACCCCACCCCAGATCACTGGACTGCATTTACCAAGTACAGGCCTGCGAAGGCTGGAATGCCCCACGCTTTCGGCACCCTACCGCCAAGCGAGACGAGGTCTCTGGAATTGTCAGCACCGCCCAGGACACAGCGTAACACCCAACTGAGTGTCTGTTATACACCAGCAGAAGGGGAGCCTCAAACGTCCCTCCATCCGATCCTTGCAGCAGCCCTGGAGAGGGGCACGGCCCTCTTTTTCTACAGAAACTGCGGCTCCAAATTTCACTGTCCTTACTTACATCCATCGTCGCTGCCTCCAGAAAGCTTCATAAGGCTAAAAGTTATCTGGTGTAAAGCACACTCACCAGTAGTCTAGTTTAAAAAAAATAATAATAATACTTAACAGTTCCCTAGAATCTACAGCAATACAGCTACATACTTAAATTACCCTGTAATAATAACCGGTGTCATATGGGAGAAACTATTTCCTTTTACACGTACTTTACACGTACTTAAAAGTACGTACTTTTACACGTACTGTTATTCTCAATACAACGAGAAGACTACAGAAAGTAGAAGTGCCGTCTGCAAAGGCACTCTCTACCAGAAAGAGACACATGCACGCACCTTTCAGAAGCGCAACTGAGAGCTGGTCGGTGTTCAAGTTATTGACGTATTTCCCCAGGTAGGTATTGAGAACCCAGGCTACAAGCCCTTCCAACATGACTATATTCCCAAGACAAGGTGTTTAAAGATCACCGATCATTCTTTACTTCTCTCTCTCATGGTCACAGAAGAATCTGGGAAAGAAAAAAACAAAAGGAAATCAACAAAAAAACATTATTTCCTAAGCTGATTTTTCCTATTTTCTTTAAAGGTAGATGAGTTCAAAGCACAGACTTAAGAAAACATGGGGTGAGAAGCATTGCAAGATGTCATTAGTAAATGAAAGGCCAAACCAATACATCTACATTTTAATGCAATGCAAGAAATAGTCACTTACAAATTACCAAGTATTACCTACCATTCCATGTTGTGTATCTTTTCCATGTAACTGATCGGCAAACTGCCTGCTTTTAGTGACTCACCCTGGGACTGCAGGTTCTCGTCCAGGTGTGAGTTGGCAAAGTCTAGAGATATTTTTGAGTGTCAGGAGTGGGAGGTTGCTGCAGGCACCTTGTGGGTGGAGACCACGGATGCTGCAGACAGTTCCCCGCAGCAAAGGGTTATCTAGTCAGCAGTGCAGAGCTGAGAAACCCTGTCCCAGATTAAGGCAGAAGTGCACTAAGAGATTGTGTTGATGAACTTTGTATTCCGCAATGATCCTCTTTAAGCCTTCCCTAACTCAATTTTGCAAACTTGTCCATCAGGATCACTTGTAAAATGATATAAGGAAGGGAGAAAGCAGTGGGTTTTCACTGTTCTTAAATGTCCTGGAGCTGCACTGCCCATACCTGATGCTGATCCAATGAACTTAGTCAGTAATTACAAACACCAGAAATCCTCTGGTGCCAGCTACAGTATTTACATTCTGCACTAAATTACTACTGCCTATCATTATTATTAACAATACCTGGTGTTTATTAGTATTATAAGAAACATACACATTTTTAGTTTTACAAAAAAGTTAACACGAGGGAACCTGAGATTCCAAAAGTGTGAACGAGTCCGGAGGTCACTCAGCTAGTAGGCCCCAATTAGAACCCCGAGCTCCAAGTCCCGCTGGGAGCCAAGCATGTCAGGCACCAGCCCGGATCCTTTCCAAGCACCCTGCCCCTCCTCCAATGAGTCATCTTAGTGCCAGAAGACACAACGCCACTGAAAGGCTCCCACACCCAACAAAGACCCCAAGCACAAGGCCCAGTAAGAGTTAACCTCCAGGAAAGACTTTTGTTTGTCAACAGTGCTTTGCACTTCCAGGCAAGACTTTGATCTGTTAGCAACGATGGTAAAAATGAATAGGTAAATAAATAGCATGTGGTGAAATACTCATTTCTTTCCAAAGCCTTTTTTAAAGCTACATTTTATGTAAAACTAGAATCTACTAAAGGTTATCGGATATATTTATTTAAAGAACAGGTTACAAGCACAAAGTTTTTAAAATAATGTTTCACAGACTGAGTAAAAGAAACATGTCTTTATTTTCACTTCAAACAAGTAAATCTGTGAACACAAAACGCGCGCTTGACTAGCCTAGGCTCCCATCGCAGGCTCTCAACGCACCCAGGCAAGGCGCCCAAGTCAGCGGACTCTTCATTTTTGAAGTCCCTTCCACTGACTTCAGCCCTACATGCCAACGAACTCTCTCTCTCTCTCTGAAGTGCCAACTCCAAACGCGCTGGCAGTGAAGGGAAACAACTGTCAGTTTGTACACATGATCGGCCCCTACTCTACGCACCCTGAAGGTGGAAGAATGCAAAGCACAGATTAAAAAGCACGGCACAGCGCCCTGGTCAGTACATTGAGACCCAAGCCAGAAAGCATTAGCTCTGCTAAGCATCTAGACCAGGCTCCAAGCCACTTCACGGATTCCCTTAAGGAATCCGGTGTCAGGAAGGGCCGCCAGACTGGCCGGAATCCCGACGTGTTTACGCGCAAGTCCATCGGGGATTCCAGGCAGCTGCCTCGCACTCACGCCACCACCCTCCCCGACGCTGGCCTCCCCAATCGGTGGGGCAGGTGACACCGGGGATCCGTGCTCAGCCCATGGGCTGAGGCGGGTGACCTTGAGCCAGGCCCCTCCCTCCGCTGGCGGCCAGAGCCGGGAGTAGGAAGGACTGGCAACTGGACCCTGGAGCCCCTCCCACAGGAGCGGGGCTCAGTGTAGCCAGCCCCGGGGAGCTCGGGGATAGGGAGCGAAAGGGGGCCGGGATGCCAAGCCCAGGGTCCAGAAGGCGAGGCTCCCACAGTCTTCCTGCCAGCTCCCTCTGCTCTCACAACCCTAAGCTCCGCTCCAGGGGACGGAGACCCCACCTCTCAGATAAAGCCCTGTGGGAACGGCGCCAAGATCAGGTACCTAGGAGGAGGAGCTCAACCGGGGCGTGACCCCGGGAGGCAAGGGGTAATGGCAGGTTTGAGGTCTGAGGTCCGTTCCATTGCAGAGCGTGACCCCAAAAGGCTGGAGAAGGGGGTGGTTAGGACACTCTGGAGAGCTGACTGGCTCCCTGTTCTTGGGTGTTGGGTTGGGGAGCTTGCACACTGGGGTCCGGCATTGAGACCCAGGGTCGGGGGTAAGATGTGAACTGACACCGCCCCAATCCCAGGGTGACAGGCTGCCAGGACCCTAGAAAACATGCCGGTTCTGGCGGAGCCTCGGTCTCTCCAGGACACGGACGCCGGGGTCCCGGGAGGCTCAGGTTGTCCAAGCCTGTGGCGGGGGTGCCCGCAGGGACTCGGACGCAAGGATCCCCGGAGGTGAGGGCGGCAGGCTCCGCGCCGTCAGAGGCTCGGACGCCCCATGGCTCCCCAGAGGATATCCGACGGCCGGAGGGCCGGACGCCGGGCCGCGGACTCCGGGAACCGCGCTCCCTGCGGGCGGGGCCCGACCCCCTGGTCTGAAGCAGAGCCAGAGCGGCGGACCGCCCGCCCACGCCCGCCCTGCGGTCCCCCGCCCTGCCCGGCGCCTCCCCATCTCAGCTCGTACCTGTCGGTGTCCCGGGCCGCTCGCCCAAGCCCGGCACTGAGCGGCGCTTCCTCTCCGCCGCTCCTCAATGGCGCTACAAGCGGCGCTCCGGCCTTCCCAGACTCGACCAATCGAGCAGGCGACGCGCCAGCGCCTGGCCAGCCGAGCACCGAGTCATCGAGGGGGCGCCCTTTGGCGACGACGGCTGCTCCAGCAGCGGAGGGCGGGGCTCTTAACGTTCGGGCGCAGACAGTATTGGAACCCAGGATTCTTCCTTCTGCAACGCCCGGCCTTCCATCTAACCCTTCCTCCTCTACAGTCAGGTCTCCACTTAGCAGCCGCCCGGCTCTGTTAAAACATAATTCAGACCATGCCACTTGCCTGCTTAAAACGGCTTCCCCATTAGGCTTAAAGCCCGTTTCGCGGAGTTGACACCAAGATGTTATTGGATTGGTCCCTTCCTATTTCTGCCACTCTTTCCCTGGCCCACACTGCCACAGCATCCTTCAGTGCCTGGCTCAGGACCTCACATTTGCCATTCTCACTACTGCACAATAGAAAAGTAATGCAAGCTACGTAGTGATTTTAAATTTACTGAGTTGGTACATTTTGTTTAAAGGGGAAAAAAGTGAAATTAATAATATATTTTATTTAATCCAGTATATCCTGAACAGAAAAAAATTATTAAGGAAATATTTTAGGGTTTTTTATAGTAAGTTTTTGAAATCTAGTGTGTATTTTGCACTTAACGACACTTCTGAGTTCAAACTAGCTGCGTTTCAAGTGCTGGCTAGAGTATGTGGCTAGTGGCTGCAGAGTCAGAAAGTTGACTCGTTCTTGCTTCCATTGTCCCTCCATCCCACCTAAAGTTCCCCTCATCTACTGCCCTGTTGTATTTTCTTCACAGAACTTAATGCTACCTAAATTATTTATTTGTTTATACATGTTATCCTACCCCATTCTGAGAGTTCCCTGAAAGCAGAGATTTTATCTTTTTCACAAATGTTTCTTCAGTGCCTAGACATTACCTGGCACAGAAAAGACTCAGCAAAGGTGCAACGAATGAATGAATGAACAGGAATGAATGAATGAAGAGGAAGATGGATACTTCCTCTTGCACTGTCACCAGAAGAACAGGAAGAACACCTCAGGCTCATAAAAAGTCAGAAAATGCAGGACACAGGACAGCAAAGTGGTAATGGTATATTTACCAAATAATTATCAGCCATCATAATGCTAAGCTAATGGGCTGACTCACCCCTAAGCGAGATCTGGGTTCCTCTGGAGGGGCATCAACCTGCCAGAACCTCCACACGGGCTCCCCTGAAGGGCTGGGGTGTGGGTGTAAAGTCCCTGCACTCCCTAGATGGAAAGGAGCCATCAGAGCCAAAGGATCTGAGTGCAGATCCTCCAGCTCAGAAACACCTGGCTGTGCCTGAGGAGTGTATTAAAGAGGCAGGTGCCGGGCACCATTCACTCAGCCAGCATTATTTTAAGTCCCTGTGCCCTCAGTTTCTTATCAGTCTGAACATACACGTACCATATAGCCATCCCTCCCCAAGGAATTTACCCAAGACAATGAGAGCACATGCATGCACAGACTTATACACAAATGCTCATAGCAGCTTCATTCATAGTAGCCAAAACCTGGGAATAATCAGAATGTCCATTGGCAGGAGAGGGATAAATGGATTGCAATTTACCTCCACAGTGGAATACAAGTCAGCAATGAAAAGGAACAAACTACTGATTCAGGCACCAGCTTGGAGGAAGCTCAAAAGCATCAGCTTTGAGGAGAGAAAACAAGCCAGACCACAAAAGTCCACATACTGTAGTGATTCCATCTCTACGACATTCTAGAAGAGCCCTAACTGGAATGGCATGAGCAGATCCCTGGAGGCCAGGAGCAGGGGGGTGGGGGGTGGAGGGTGGAGGGAGGGGATTGCCTTGGAAGGGGCGTGAGGGAACTTTCCAGGGTGATGGAATGGGTCTAAATTTGGGTTTTTGTGGTCACAAGCCTGCCCACAGCTGTCAAAATTCATTGAAGGGTGCACTTAACATTGGTAAATTGGTCAATTTTCTGTAAATTATTCCTCAGTAAAGCTGATATTTTAAAAAGCCCTGCCCTCCTAGGGCTCACATAGCAGCGGGGGAGGAAAGACAGGCAATAAACAAAGTCAGTGTAAACTAGCGAGGAACCAGATGGTTCTAGGTGCTAAAGAGGAAAACAACGCTGGGAAGCAAGGGAGGAAAGAGGGGCATCTCGTTTTACAGGTGTGGCCAGAAGAGGCCTCCATGAGAACACCTGGCCCCTGGGGCTAATTCAGTGAGTCTACAGGAAACCCAAGATCCCCAGGTGATGCGTTTGGGAATGCAGAGTTGGTACAAAGGTCTCATTGTACGGAAGGGGAAACTGAGGACAAGAAAGGGGCAAAGTCTAAGTCAAGGTCATACAGGAGACCGTGGTGCAACCCACGTCTCTGCTGCAAGCCTGGAGCCTTCTCCCAGGGCCTCAGCCCTTCCTGCCCTGAGCCATCTGTCTTCAGCTGCTACAGCACAAGTTGTCCTGTGGGAGAACCAGGAGCCAGACAGGTCAAACGCTGGCCCGGCTGAGGGGATGGTGTTGTGTTGGCCACAGGGAAGGTCCTCCCTTTGTGCCCACCCATGCTGTGGCCCCCGAACTTGCAGGGCTCAGATACAACAGGTGAGAGGCTGCAGGAGATAGGGGTCATGCCTTAATTACCACCCACACCAGACCCTGAGATGCGTGTTGATGCAGGAGGGGCAAGTTTTCTGAGACAGGCTGGTCTGAGGGCACCTGCTCAGTACTCCCCTCCCCACCTGGTCTAGTGTGTATCGGCCTCCAGAATCATCTGGATCACGGTGGGTGCAGACAGGCCGCCAAAGCTGCTGCAGAAAATTTCTTTTGGCTCACACAAGGCTTCGAAATAATTTAAACTTGTTATGACAATTTAAAAGCTGTAATTTACATGTGAAAATCTATACTTGGAACTTCTCTAGAAAAATTGGAAGATTTGGAGACTGTGGAATCCCCACATCTCCTATGCTTTCATTCATTCATTCATTCATTCATTCACCATTTATTGAGCAGCTATTACATGCCTGGCACTGTTCTAACCATGTGGGGCTACATTACTGAGCAAAATAGACAAAGTTCTGTCCTATTGGAGCTTATGTTCTATCAAGAGGAACAGATGGTAAGCAATAACCATAACAGATATGTAAATTATACAATATTTGAGGCGATGATAAAAGAGCCCTATGAGGGGAAATAGGGATCTCAGGGGAGGGAAAGTTGTCATTTTAATTATGAATTAATTTAATCAGATCTTGAAGGCATTTAACTTTCAAGAGCAGAGCAATAAGAGTATAATGTGAACCACATACCTAAGCCTAAGCAGCCGCATTTAAAAGAGTGAAAAGAAACAGGTGGCATTAACAATAATGTTTTATTTAACCAAATATCTCCAAAATTTTACCTTAACGCAGTCAACATAAAAATTACTTTTATACATCCGTAGTCTCTTGTGAAAATGAAGACAGTGTGGGCAGAGGTGGTATTGTCACCCTGCGGGGGGAGGGGGGGAGGGGACAAAGGACAGACCACCACTCACAAGCCAGCCCCTTCTCTTGCAGAGGAGATTCTGAGCTCCAGGGAGAGACAGCCACTGCTCCGGGCTCAGGCAGCAGGGTACCAGTTCAGGTTTGCCCCCACGCAGCCACTCAGCCCCACCTCCCAGCTTGCAGGATGCTGCTCTGCTAGGTGGTTTCTGAAGATGGAGCTCCTGGCGGGTAAAGAAGTCCTGAGAGACAGGGCCCTTCCCCTTGGACTTGCTTGTGAAATTCTACGAGCTGGTTATCAAGAGTCTCCCACAGTAAACAGACTGTTCATCCTACTTGACTCATTTGATAAGCATCAAACCCAGACCATTAGAGTCCTCACCTGCAAAGCAGGGATAATGGGTACCTCGCCTATCTCCGAGGGCAATGGTGCAGATAAAATAACCGAATGTTCGGTTACCCAACTCTTAGGCAGAGCTACAGAACTTCTCACACACCCTGGCTCAGACCCCTCCCATCACACTAGGAATAAAACCCTCCATCCTTTCTGTGGCTTCTGCAGCCACCCTCCCTGACCTTGTGTCCCCAAGGCCGCTCCAAGTTCAGCTCCTCAGAAAAGCCTTCATCGCCCCACCTTGCAAACCAGCAGTCCCCCCACCCTTCTCTGTCCATCTACGTTCCTGTATTTTTCTTCTCAGCACCTGCCACCACCTGGCATAGCCTATAGGTATTTCTTTTCTTCTTTTGGATTTTATTTATTTATTTTTAGAGAGAGGGGAAAGGAGGGAGAAAGAGAGGGAGAGAAACGTTGACGTGTGAGAGAAACATCAATTGGTTGCCTCTCACACACCCCCAACTGGGGACCTGGCCTGCAACCCAGACATGTGCCCCGACTGGGAATCAAACCGACCAGGCCAGCGCTCAGTCCACTGAGCCACACCAGCAAGGGCTGCAGGTATTTCTTTACATAGCCCCTCCTAGCGTGTCAGCCTCAGCAGGGACCTGGTCTGTCCCAGCCTCTGTTGCACGCCCCAAATCCGCATGTGCAAAAAAAAGCAGCTAATATTTATTGAGCACTGTGCCAGGCATGGGTTCCAAGCATGGTACAGATAGCAACTCTTGCAATCCCTTACTCTGAGGGAAGTACTATTTTAACCTCCTCTTACAGATAAGGAGAATGAGGCACAGAGAGGTTCATGAACTTGCCTGAGGTCACACAGACAGGAAGTGGTGGAGCCAGGACCCGCCCCTGGGCAGGTGGGGTGAGAGGGCCCAGACTCCTGACTACAGTACTAGTCCATTCACTGCTGTGCTCCATAATGATGATGAATGGGTGAAAACTAGGTAAAGAGAAATCAAGAAGTTGCTCCCTCCCCACCCACGCTGGCCCTGCCTGAGAGAGCCCACTTGCTCCTGGATGGTTAAAGAAAAGAAAGCGGCAGGAGAGGCTGCACTGGTCCCATATTTCCCGGTCACCCCAACAGACAAGGGGCTGCCTTTAGTTGTTTCAAAATAGACCCCTGAGTTTGGCAATTTATACAAGCACAGCTCATTTTATTGCATTCTCCCTATCATGCTTCTTGGTGTTGCATTTTTTCATACATTGAAATCAAGCTCCTCCACCAGCAAAAGGGTGACGACTAGCTTTACGGTGGTGGTC
Source organism: Anoura caudifer (assembly GCA_004027475.1). NCBI lineage: Eukaryota > Metazoa > Chordata > Mammalia > Chiroptera > Phyllostomidae > Anoura > Anoura caudifer. The sequence continues at coordinate 50,538 of PVKU01004150.1, forward strand.
TGGAACCAAACCCGCAACATCTCGGAGGCACGATGGCATACCAAATGTACGAGTGGTCTTCTTTCTCTGTTCCTGGCTCACAGCTCCTAAAACGCCTTGGAGGTTTCTAAGTGGTAAGAGCACTGAGACCTGGCCGGGTAGCTAAGTTGGTTAGAGCATCATCCTGATAGGCTAAGGTTGTGGGTTGCAGGTTTGATCCCCGACCAGGGTATATACAAGAAGCAACCAATGAGTGCGTCAATAAGTGGAAAAACAAGTTCTCTCTCTCTCAAATCAATGTTTTTTTAAAAAGGAGAGCAAGCACCGGGACCATCTTTTGTCCTAATTCTTGTTCTGTATCCTCATATTTCTGAAATAGCTCCAGAGCCATAGAGGTGAAACTGGCGTCTGTTATTCGCATCAATAGTCAATCTGTTAGTATTGCAATCATAATGCTTGATGTTTGGAAGCCCCTAAGGATGGGTGGGGACTGGTTGCCAAGGAAACCAACCATGTGATTAGAGTGTTGAAACTTTCAGCCAACCACCCCCTTACCTCTAGGTTAAGGTTAGGGGCTAGAGGTTGAACCAATGGCCAGTGGCCAATCATTTAATCAATCGTGCCCATGTAATGAAGCCTCAAAAAAACCCAAAAAGGTGGGGTTTCAAGAGCTCCCAGGTTATGAACATAGAAGCGCAATAAAATGAGGTATGCTTGTTTGTACAGATCACAATACTACAGGAGGTCACGAACATGGACCCTCCAGCCCCTTCCCACGGAAACCTTGCCCTGTGTATCTCTTCCATCTGGCTGTCCTTGAGTCTGGGTTGTATCCTTTGTAAAAAGCCGGTGATCTAGTGGGTAAACTGCTTTTCTGAATTCTGGGAGCCGCTCTGGCAAATTAAAGCCAAGAAGGGGGGGCATGGGAACCTCTGGTTTACAGATGGTGGGTCAGAAGCACAGGTGCAGCCTGGACTTGTGATTGGCATCTGAAGCGAGGACAGCCCTGTGGGATCTGACACACTGTGTCCAGGTAGACAGTGTAGGAACTGAATTGCTCCGTGTATGTGGCGGTGGAGGGGGGGTGGAGGGGGGGAAGGGGGAGCCCATATTTGGCCATCAGAAGTGTCAGAACTAGAAGATGGAGGAGACAGGAAGAGTTTTCCTTTCCACCCCTCACACGGAATCACCTGTTTTCACCCTGGTGTGTAGAAGGGGAAACTGGACCAGGGGTGGTTGGGGCAGAAGAGGGCATGGGGGCAGCAGAGCATGGCAGGGGGTGGTTACACCCCAGAAGCCACTGGAAGCGGGGGTAGGGAGGAGGAAATAGGCTTCGCTCTGCTCCCATCCCCCAGTCTCCTGCCGGCGCCTTCCTGAGGGCAAACCCTGCGGAAAGCAGAGAGTAGGAATGGACACGCGGTTTGGCAAAGGCAGCCTCCTGGGGCACAGAGCTGGGAGGGCTGAAGAACTAGAGCAGTGTGCACATCGGTGGTCTGTCTGCTTCCCCTCTGTGCATCCCTCAGCAGCCTCCCTGGTAGCCAGAGGAAGGGGGACCACCCTACGTCCCGCCAAGTGAGTCAGGGATGCGATTAGTATCCCTGTCCCCACAGCCCAGCTACCAACCCATCCCCCTCCCAGCACCTGGAGACGTCTTTCCAAGACAAATCTGGCCGAGTCTCTGCACTGGTTCCGACGTGTTGGGGAGTCCCCTTTCCCACTGCCCACCTTAGCAGAGCTGCTGCTCCCCCGCCCTCTCACTGTGCCCCCGCCAGGCCCTGGGGGTGGGGGCAGCTCCTCCCTCCATCCTGCAGGCCTCTCTGCTCCCTACCACCTGTCCGGTCCCGTCCCTGATGGCATGATCCAGAAGGTCCTCCATGTTAGCCTCATTTTCCTCATCACTGCTTGCTGTGCATTTGCTCATGGTCTCCTCCCGCCCCCTTGGGTTAGGAGCCGCTGCACCCGGCACCCAGAGCAGTGCCTGACATGAACGGAAAGCACAGTAAACACTTGTCCCTTCAAACACTGTGGGCTGGCAGGATATATTCGTGGCACTTAAAGCCACAAGGCTGAATGGGACCAGCAGGTGGAGAAGAGGCACAAGGAGAGAGGTAAGGAGGAACCAGCAGAAGAGCCAGGGGAACCAGGTCAACGTGTAAGACAAAGGGAAGGTTTATTCAGAAGCAAGAATGCTTTCCAGTATGCAGTGCAAAACCTCATGGTCTTGGGGTCAGCGCAGCTGGGGAGCTGAGGCTACATCCAGAAAGGGTCTCCTTTCTTTCAATTCGTGGCTTCCAGGCCCTACTGGAGTCGCGGTGAGAGGCATGAGGGCCTCCCGGCACTGTCCACCAGGGGGCAGCCCTGCTCCATGGCCAAACAGAGCCCAACTAGGCAGAGACCCTGGCCGGTCCATGCAACGTAAGCACATCTTGATTCCAGAGTGGGAAGCCTGTCTTGTCTCCATGGTAATGGCTGGTCTCCCCCACCCTCTAAAAGTTCGGCTGCAAAGTTCAAGTCCAGTGGAATTTTTCAACAAGGGATCCAAGTACCACAAACCCAAATGGCTTCTCAAGGAGCCCCAGTGCCCTTCTTTCCAGGATCCCGTGAGGCTGCACTTGCCCACCCTCTTCTGCAGGGTGTGGACAGTGTGTTTAGCGGGCTGACTCTTTAATAGGTAAGAACTCTTTGGCAAAACTTAGCTTCAGCTGCTTCAGGAAGGCCATTCGGCCCGACAACATAGGCTACACAGACCCACAGCACACAACAGACACACAGACATACAGACACAGACTGGCTCTCAGCGTCTCACGTCCACTGGGGATCGTGATAGGCACAGTACCAAAGTGGCCCCACGGCTCCCCTGGGGCCTGGGCCTCCAGGAACAGCGGCAGGAGGTTGGGGGGGACAGGAGCACCCCTCAGGAGTCATGGGGGGAAGGTCCAGGCTGAGGTAGGAGGAGAGAGATGGCTGGGGGCCTCGGTCATCTCCAGGTCTGAAGTTCCCTGATAGAAGGTGTGGCCTAGGAGCCCCGCACCAGACAGCAAGGGAGCGGGGCAGGGCGGGCGCTGCAGGCACAGGGTGAAGGTCAAAGGCACAGAAGGCAAACTCTGAGGTTTTGGCTTTGTTGTGTTGTTGGCTTGTTTGTCTGCATGGTGCTTACTTTTTTTTTTTTAACTGCCGCATATTAAAATAGGAAGACTTCCTGTTAGAGGTTTGCCCAATCTGCCCAGGGCAGGACACGCACCCAGACTGTCCACCGGGGCCCTCTGGGTGTCTGATTTTCACGCCAGGCACGAGAGGTGGGACTGGCAGGAAAGGAGTTTGGGAGGTGCAGATGCCCCAGGGTCCTTAACTAACCCAGGGGACCCCCACCCCATCATCTGACTGACGACAGTCCCCTGCCCTTCTGGGACCACCCTGGAGTCTCAGCATTCAGGCTCCATGGCTGCCGCTTCTCCATGGATGACACACAGCACTCCCCCACCCCCTCAGGCCCTTCTGGAGGGCAGGACGCTGGGGCCTCCCAGGGAGCCAGAGCTGGCAGGGCCCAGGGATAAAACGAGGGCTTCAGAAGCCAAGTTCACAAAACCAGAGACAGGGCAGTTCAGAGATGCAGAGGCCGGCCCGGGCTGCCCAGCGTTTCCAGCTAGCCTGGTGAGAAGGAGAGGTTCCCCACAACTCTCCCTCTGACAGCAGGGGAAGGGCCAAGGCCACGGAGGCCACTGAAGGAATGTGGCCTAGAAAGAGCCGGAGTGCTGGGGGGTAGGGGCTGAGAAGGCTCAGAGGTCAGCCCACCTGGGCGGTGGCTCAGCACACACCCGCCTGGCTAACTAGGCTTCATCCCGACATCAGGCACGCCGAAGTTCAGGGGCTTCTCCTCTGAGCTCTGCCGCAGAGTCTCTGGGGCCCCTGAATGGGACCGAAAAGGGCATTCCTCCTTGGAGAAGGGGACCTGCTCGTCCTCTTTCGGGGAGCCTGAGGGGCTGGAGTCCGGGTTCCCTGTCGTGGAGTTGGCCTGGGAGGAGCACTGAGAGCTGTGGTCGGAGCTGCTGCAAACGTTCACGATGCAGGTGACATTGACCTGGGTCCCGTGGCTGCCAGAAGAGGACTCTGCGGAAGACGAGAGGACGGTCAATTGGGGAGCGGGGAGCGGGACGTCATCACGGCCTGTCTCCTGCCCAAGAGGCAGGTTGAGGCACCGGGGCGGGAGAAGCCCTGGGCCGGGGGCCAAGAGGCCCTGCTTCCAGCCCAGCTCTGCTGTTAACCTTGGGCAAGTTGTTTAAAGTTCATGTGCCTATTTCCTCATCTCCGACTAAGAATCCCCAGCTCAACTCACCCCATAGATGGGAGGAGCCAATGACAGAAAGCAGGTGCAGGCACTCCAAGAAAAAGCATACTTCCCACAAAAGAATCAAAAAAGTACGCAGGGACAGGAAGGGCACATCACAGAACATTGGTCAAGCAATCGCGATGGGTCACCTTCCAGTCCTGGCCTCAGCAGCAGCACTGGCCACACCACCTGGGACAAGCTAAGAGCACCGCCAATGACCCGCTATCTGCATGCCAAAGAATCAACATCAGAGGCTTGAATTGCTCCCTCTCTTAAAATGAGAACAACCTCACGGCATTGACTGTCATGTGGCAGTAACCCAGCGGTAACGAAAGCAATGTGAAGAATGTCCAAGAACGATACTCCCAACGAAGAACAGCTGAAGAATAAACTGCCTTGCTTCTCAACAACGTCTCACTTCGTTACTCACTTCCGGACGGGGACACTAGGGGGCAGAGCAGTATGATCTCCTTCTAGCGAGATCCGACCTCGCTGTGTCCTGGACTTCCTTTTAGAACGCACCTCTCTTCGGCATCATCTGATACACGTTCACATGCCCATCAAAACCAGCGACACGGCCCTCCGTCCCCACGTGCGCCTGCTCGGAAAGCCACAGCTGGACCCCAGACCTCCTCTGCAAGTATCTGAAGAGGAGGCTGATGGGCAGCACCCTGCCCCCCTGCACTTTCCGGCCCTGGCCACAACACTCATGGTGGACACTGACAAAGACCTGGTAGACGCTGACAAAGACCACACTACGCCGTGCGCTGCCTCAGAAAGCGACTTCTCTCAATTGCTCCTCTGTGGAGGGTCAGTTGTCTTCATTCGCAGCAAGTCTTTTCCCTCCACGTGGAGATGCCTCTAAGACGTCATAAATGTGGGGTTCCGGAATGGGGAAGGGTGGCAGTCTGTCCTCATCTCGGAGGCCAGGATGTCGGCACCTTTGCAGCCTGACAATCCTGGGTTCGAATCCCTCTCTGCCCCCATGAACTTAGCCAGGTCACTTAACCCATGGGACTTCCGTTTTCTCAGCTGTGAAATGGGTATGATAACCCTGCCCGTCACCTCACAGGCAGCGATGACATTCCTGTTCACTGCCGCGTCACCCGAGCCTGCACGGCTCCTGGAGATGGGGTGACACTCTCAGTGATGGTAGGCGGAACACTGGCCCCACCAAGCCAACCACGTGTGCTGCACCTCACCCCGATCCCGGCCCCTCCTCCTACCCACCCTGCTCCTCCTCGTCTTCGTTCACACAGCCAGCACCCACCCAGGTGCTCGGGCCCAAGGCCTCGAACCCACCTTCCTCCCACACCCCCCTCCAATCCATCAGCAATGCCTGCCTGGTCCACCTTCAAAAGACACTTCAAGTTCACTACCTCCTGCTACCTACCGCCCATGCAAACCTGCATTCACTGTGACCTGGACCAGTGTGAAGAGCCCCCGCCCCCCATGTCTTCTGGCCTGTACCCCACCCCTCTGCCATCCATTCTCCACCAGCAGCCAGAGCAGCCCTTTCAAACTTGACAGGTGACCTCCTTAGTTGTTCAACAGACCGCGGTCCTCACCACAGACTACAAAACCCCATGGAACCTGGCGCCTGCCTTCTCCCATCCCATCTCCTGCTGCTCTGAGCCCTGGTGGGTTCCTTCACCTCCCTGCAGCTCTTTGAGCCCTCCACACTGCAGGGCCTTTCCATGTGCTGTTCCCTCAGCCTAGAAAGCTCTTCCCTATTTCCATGGCTCATTCCTTCCTTTCACCCAGGCCTCAGCTCAGAGTCCCCCTCCTCCAAGAAGCCTCCCTGACTGTCCTCTTTGAAAGACATTCACCTCCCATCCCATCGCTCACTCCTTCTGCCCCTCCCTCCCTCTGCTGTGCTCTCCAGGCACTGGCTCCTCCCACTTGCAGCCCATTTCTTGGGGCACTCATTTGTGTCCCCTCACCGGGCTCCTAACTCAAGAGGACAGGAACTATTCCCTACTGGGTCCCTCCTGCCTGTAACAGACGTGTGATGAATAAATGAAAACCAGCGCACATGTGTGTTTTGTTCTTGTGGGCAGTCATGTGTTTAAGTGATTAGCCACCGATATTTAAAATTCAGGAATTTACATTTTAAACATCTGGATTGATGGCTTCCTCTGAGAGCCCGATGTATAGATCTGGCCAAGGAGGACCCGAATACCTGAATGCAGCTGGCAGGAAGGGCCTTAGGGCTCAGGTTCACCACCCATCACCCCCTCCCCTCCTTCTGCCCCGCCTCCACCGTCTTCCTGCCCACCTGCTGCAGGCATCTGAGTTTCCTAACTAGTCGGTGAGGGTGAGGGATGAAGGATGGGAAAGCCAGGAGATGAATGTGAGTGTCTGGACACACCAAAGCCCCTGGAAAGTAACAGCTGCTGCTGCTGGGGGCCCTGCTTAGTGCCCTGACGTCTGCGGTGCCCAGAGTGCAGGGGGCCTGGCTGGTTGCTTTCCAGCCCTCGCCCCAGCCCAGCTCCCCCAGCTCCAGTGGATCCAAGACGAGGTCAGAGCTAGGAAGCCTCTCTCAGGACAACCCCAAACAGGCCAAGGGGGGGGCGGGGGTGAGGGAGGCAGCGCTGAAATCATGGGCCAGAGGAAATTTCCACCCTGCGTCTCCACAGCACCCAAATGTCACCCAAAGTCACCATGGCCTTTGCACACTGCGAATGAGACATTGCGGGGGCGGATGGGGGACCACAACAGGGTTTACTGGTTCCCACGGTGGCGAGAGGTGTTGGGGTGGGAGGAAGAAAAGGGGACAGCAGAGGCCAGACAGGCAGGAAGGGAAGGAACGGAGAAGGGGCAGAGGGTGGAAGGGGTAGGCAGACACGGTCAGGGGGCCACACAGGGTGGGCCAAGGAGGAGGCCACACCAGGACGGCCGTGCAACAGGTACCACTAAGGATCGGAAAGGTGAATCCGAAAGGTGGACAAAGACCCCAAGAGTTACATTTGCAGCTCACTCATTCATTCATTCAACAAATGTTTAGGGCCACCTGCTGTATTCCAGGCACTGACCCGAGCCCCCTTGGGGAGTTCTCTGGCTGGGCGGGGCACCACCAGGACACCACGTGTGGAGGGCAGGCTGTGATGGAGAAGCACAGCAGGCTGCCTCCTTCATGTGGGCACCCCGGGGAGGAAGCACCCCCTGAGTCAGGTGACAGAGGACAGGCTAGCAGCCCTGCTAAGGAGGCGCCAGGGCTCCTCTCTAGATGAGGAAACTGAGGCTCGGATTCCCACGGCACCAGAGCAGCCGGGAGGGCATCTAGAAATGACCCAAGTCCACTGTCATTCTTTGGGTGAGCGGAGGAGACTTGACCTCTCACTACCAACCCACCCAAGGCAGCTCCAGGCTTTCTGGGGGACCCCTGCAGGGACACCCTCCAGCATGGGCACTGGAGACGCCCACCAGGGTGACACCTGTCCAGATTCAGGGCAAAATGCAGATGCTAAAGCAGGGGACAGGGGCTTCTCCAGACCCTACACCCAACCCTGGGGCCTCAGGCCCAAAGGCCCCGGTTGACGAGCCACAGCCAGTGGAGCCCTGGAGGCCCCGCTGGTCCATGCAGCTTTCTGTCCCAGAGCCCAGGGAGAGGCCTGGCTCTTCCCTGACTAGCTGTGTGCCCTGGAATAAGCCGCTTTATCTGTCTGGGCCTCAGTTTCCTTGTCTATGAAATAGAATCGATATTAATAGATTACATAATTGTAAAACAATGATACTATATAATAGCTATATAATACTGTGGCATTGATACATATTATTATTACATAGTAGATATATAGAAAACTCCCTGCCTGGATATCTGACTCGAAGGGCAAGCAGGGACTGTCTGGAAGGAAGGGTGTTCCTGGTGAAAGAACTCACGTGGGCAAAGGTGGGAGGGAACTGGGGGGTCAGAGAGGGTCAGAGGACCGGAAGAACTTTGCAGCTCAGTGCTGCACCCAAGGGTGGTAGGGAGGTGCGGCTGCAGGGCGCAGCAGCACTCTTGTGCCGGGAGCTGGGGCTGGTCCCCAGGGGAGGCCCAGGAGGAGATGGCTCAGACAGAAACCAGGAAGAAACATGAAGCAGGGATGAAGCCTGATGGGCTCCTGCCTCTTACCTGAGCTCCCGGAGCTGGCCCGGGCCTCCTCAGACCCGCTGGCCTGGTCCCTGCCCGGTGCCTGTGGCTGGTTGCCGGAGGCTGCCCTCCTACCCGCCGCGCTGGCCGAGCTCTCCAGGGAGCTGCTGCTGGAGCTCGGCGCTGTGGTCAGCAGGTGCTGCTGCTCGGAGCCCGGTGCACCCTGGGCCTTCTCAGCAGGCAGGTGAGGCTGGATGGGAGGGAAGAAGGGGCAGAGATCAGGCCACCAGCCAGCCCCTCCCCCTTCCTCCTTCTCACCACCATCTGTACCCCATGCCACGCGCACTTCACAGTTTACATGACGCTTCTGCCCACAGGGCACGTTCTTTCCACACACAGTGCGGTCGGGACGTGCGGTTCTCTGTGGTTTCCAGGATTAGCCCCCGGCCGCCCTACGGGAGTGGGAGCCCTCTTTGGGCAGGGTGCCAGGTGGCCCTGTTCACCTGATAGTATTCAAGGTGGGGCAGGACTTTCATCTTCATTTTGTGTTAGGAAACAGAGGCCCGGAGAAGAAGAGAGGCTCACCTAAGGTCATCCCCCAGCACAGGGCGATGTGGCTCAGCCTAGCAGCCAAGAGCATGGACCCTGGAGCCAGACAAGTGGGTGCAAGTCGTGACTCCATGACTCCCTAGCTGTGTGACCTTGGACAGGTTACTCAGCCTCTCTGTGCCTCCATTTTTCATCCTAAAGGGAGGATGGAAACCCACCTCCTAGGGTTACTGTGAAGACCAAATGGCTGAGTATTTGCAAAGTGCTCAGACAATGCCCATTAGGTAGCAAGCCCCACACGAGGGCTTGTTAAGTCAGCAGCATGCACCTGCCGCCATGGCCCACGCTGGTCGGCCACTGTTTCTGTACAGGCTGCAAGCTGAGGATGCTTTTTACATTTTCAAATGGTTGAAAAAATATTGAAGGTTAATATTTTGTAACATGTGAAATGACGTGAGGTTCAAAGGTTAGTGTCCACAAGCACAGTTGTACCGGACTGCAGCCCCTCCCACATGTTCACGCAGCATCTGTGGCTGCGCTCTTCCCACAGCAGTAGCTGGCGTGAGTGGTTGTGCCGGCGACCTGGGGCCCGAAACCCGACAGCGCTGACCACCTGCTCTTTACAGGGAAAGCTCGCTGCCCCGGTGTCGCATCAGTAATCCCGTGCAGGCAGCCCTTTGACTTAGGTCCTCTCCAGAGTCCTCCCCCAGGCTGCTCTGTGACTCCCCCAGTGTCTTTTTCTCATAGAACATAAACAAAACAACAACAACACAACCTTAGCCAACATCTGCGTGACATGCAGCACCCAGCACTGTGCTGACGTCCTTCCAAGTCACTACCCACAGTGACCCTTCCGATAGCCCAGTGCTACCCTTGCTTTGCAGGTGTGGAAACCGAGGCCCAGAGGGGTTGAGTTACTTGCCCACGGTCACAGAGTTAGGACGTGGTAGAGCTGGGCTATGGCCCATGAGGCCTTTCCTGGGTGCGCGGTGTTTCCGCTCTGGAGGCCCAAGACAGGTGCCCGTTTGCAGACAGCACGCCAGGGAGCACGTAGAAATCCCACTCCAAGGCTGTTGCCTGTCCACATTACCCAGACAGGCACACAAGCCCTTGTCTTGGGGTTCCGGGTGATGGCTGGGTCCCGGGAGGAAAGAAGACGGAACGGGCCACATTCTCACCCACTGCCCAGGATGAGAGGGTACGAGAACTGAGGGGAGAGAAGGGCTGGTGAGACACACCTCAGCAGGGTAGGGGAGATGAGGGTCAGACGGTGAGCGGTTGCTGTGGGGTGGGGGGCACAGGCAAGTTAGATCCCCTCCCCAGGGAAGGCTGAGACCCCAACCCCTCACTCCAGAAGGAACTACAATTCCAGCTGTGCTGCGAGCAGAGGCAGAGTACCTGATCCTTCCCTGGGCCGGCCAATCACCACAGCCTGGCCCCCAGGCCCGCCCACCTGGGCTGTGGCCTCTCAGCACCTGCGCCCTCAGAAGCCCTCCACATCCTGAAGGCTCACTCAGGCTGGAAGGAGCCGTCCCAAGTAGCTCCTGTGAGGCCAGGGAAGCCCGGAGAGGGGTGTCCCCTGCTGGGCATCACACAGCTGGTCCGTGGGAGGGGCAGGACCAGCCAGGATCAGTGTTCCAGAGCCGACTTGCAGTGGGACCCCACCTCCCTGGTCCCCCCACCACCACTTCCCCAGCTTTAAGGAGATGGAGGGCATTTCTAGATTTCTAGCTCATGCTGTACTTGCCCAGGTGGTCTGACCTTGGCCACCGGACCCCTCTCCCAGCCCTGCTCTGAACTTGGTCAGGCAGGGAGGGAGGGAGAGGAGGAGCATCCAAATGCCATTCCTCACAACCCCCAGAGAAGGGGGTTTTCACACTCCTCTGCTGTGGCCAGGGCTTCAGGGAACAGAACCCCCAAAGGTCACGGCCCCTCCCTCCCTCACAAGTTGCAAAGTTCAGACAGGCTCTGAGTGGGGCAGATAAATCCTGAGTCCTGTTCCTTGAGTTGGGACCCTAGGGAGGGGGTGGGGTGCTGAGGAGTTCATGTGAGAAACGGGACCCCAGCCAGCCCGCCCCTTGTCACCTCTCAGCCCCTCAGGGCCCAGCACGGCCATGTGCAGACACAGAGACCTGGCAGACTCAGCAGCCAGGCCCTCCAGACAGAGGGTCCGTGCCTATCCGCACGTGCAGGTGTGTGTCCATGAGGCCCACATGCCTGCATGTACAGGGGTGAGGGTACGTGAAGTGCACACACACACATCTCTGAGGGTATGTGTGTGCATGTCTGGGAGGGGTACAGTTAATGTGCGTGCTAGGGGTGGTGACGAGAGGCACTCCTAGGTCTGTGTGCCAGGCCACTTGCCTTGGCTGCGTGATGTTGGGAAAGTTACTTAACTTCTCTGAACCCAAGGTTCCTGGGCCATGAAACTGGAGCAATAATCTTACCACCAGTGTCGTAGCACAGCTGACAATAAACAATGCTCAGAACTGTGCCTGGCATGCATTCGGCACCTTATAAACACTCCTTCTCATGGTTAAACATGAGCCTGTGCATGAGTGTGTCTGTGGGAGTGACTGTGGGTGAGCTCACACGTGAACACACTGACCTTTCCTGAAAAAAAAAAAAAAGGAAGCCACTGTCCCACCATGACTTGCGGTTACTTTTGCAGCAAGAGGAGTCACTGCCAGCCAGCCGAGGAACAGAGCCGACACAGGCTAAGCACAGGGGTGGGAGAGAGGGTGGGGGCCTGGGCACTGAAGGGCATCTGGGGCGGTAACCAGCCTCTGAGGGCGGGCCCTGCGGGGAGCTGAAAGTGCTTGGAGCAGCCTAGAATGTCTGGCCTGCCCAAACCTGCAGATTCTGATGAGTTTCAAACCTGGGCTCTGGCATTTACCAAGTGGGCTGACTTCATACAAGTAACAGAACCTCCCTGAGTCTCAGTTTCCTCCTCTGTAAAATGGGGATAGTGGTACTGTGTACCCCACGGAGCTGTGTGAGGATGCAGTCAGTGCCACGGCACAGGTGTGGGGCCTGGCACAGGGCTCGGCCAGCAGGGCCCCGGCCGGTGTGCCCCAGTGGGTTGGAGCATGGTCCCATAAACCGAAAAGTCACCCATTCGATTCTCAGTCAGGGTGCATGCCTAGGTTGCAGGTTCAGTCCCCAGAGGGAGGTACGTATGAGAAGCAACCGATCACGGTTTCTCGCCCCCTCCCTCCCCCTCCCTTCCCCTCTCTCTAAAATCAATGAGCACGTAAAACCAATCAGTATGTCCTGCGGGAGGTTAAGAAAAAGAGTAGCTGAGTTGCTCGCGCTGAGTGAACACAAAGCTCAGGGAAGGGAAAGGGGAAGCGGAGGCTGCAGGGCCCCACCTGAGACGTCCTCACCCCACGGAGTGTGGGGAAACAGTCGGGGAAGAGCGAGGAGGTGGGGCCGCTGGGGCTGCGGCGGGGAGCCTGCAGGGCGCGCCTGCTCTCTGGGCCACCGCGCAGCAGCTGTCAGCCTCACCCGAGCGGAAGCCAGAAAAAGGAAGGAGTGGCATTTGCACCCCAGGGAATGAGAAGCAGTTTGAAGTCCCAAACCAGTGTTCACATCTGCTGAAATACTGCAGAGCAGGTCTGGAGACACGGTGCTGTGTGACCTCAGGCGAGTCACTTCCCCTCGCTGCCCCTCTTTGCTTGTCAGCAAAATCAGGGCTTGAAATCAGTCCCTCATGCCCTACCGAGTCCAAAGCCCTGTGTAAAACCTCAGGCCCTGGGCTGCCCAGGGCTGAGCTGTTCCCAGCACAGCGGTTCTCAGCTGGCAACATCCGAGACATTTTTGGTTGTCACTCCTTGGAGGCAGTGCTAGTGGTGCCTAGTGGGGAGAGGACAGTGATGTTGCTGAACAGCCTGGAAGGCACAGGACAGTCCCCAGTAATAGGATGATCAGGCCCCAAATATTAATGGTGCCACGGCTGGGAAACCCTGCCTCAGCAGGTCAGGAGGCGATGGGGGAAGCTCCTGTTTCCTCACCTGCAACAGTAGGTAAAACCCTGCCCTGCCTACCAGACACAGGAGTGCAGCGGCCACAGGGTACTGGCTCACCCCACACCCGTTCCCAAGCGCTCTCCCTTGTCTTCCTCCACCACGGAGGCTGGGAAAGCAAAGTGCCCCCTTTCCTGGCCTCCCTTGCAGCTAGGGTTGGTCACATGACACCATTCAGGCCAACAAGACAAAAGGAGACATCTACCCAGGGCTTTTAGGAGAGTGTCTTATTTCTTGATAGAAGGCACCGTGGCTGCCCTGGCCATTGCCCTCTCTTCTTCCCACCTCAAACCTGAGATCACAGGAAGTAGTGACCACCCTCTCATGACCTGACGCCACAAGCAAAGGAACAAAACCCAATGTACTAAAGATGGCAGAGCCTGGGGTCCCCAGGGCCTTCTGTGGAACACGGGGGTACCCTGGCGCTCGGTTTGAAAACCACTGCTTTTTGAGGAAGTGCTTCGTAAGCACCATAGAGATGCAGAGAATTCTTGCCAGCTGAGTGAATGCCCCTGAGCAGGACTGTCCCCATTTAAAGGTGAGGGAACAGCCACAAGCTACTCCACGTCTGCCTAAGGGGACACCACAGGCCCACGACCATACACGCTTGCCACTGACACCATGAGCCCCCCTATTCCTTGATGTGGCATTTCGCACTCAGTCTCCTTTACTGACCCATGGAGGGCAGCCTAACCCCCAAGGACAGACCCTGGGTGACCTCTCCTCAGCCTCCCCGGACTCTGCATAGCACCTGCCACTGGACACCGGGAGGGAGAGCTGGGGAGGAGGAGGGGGGAGGCAGAGGGGCACTCACCACTATGGCTTCTCCTTGCAGGCACAAGGGCTTCTCTGCAAAGAGGAGAGAGAGGACAAGTCAGGGACAGCAACTTCTTCAGGTCACAGCAATCTAAGTGGGCAGGTGACACGGGGCCCAAGCAGAGCCAGTGGGACTAGACCCAGCCGTGGGGGAAACAACTACCTACCAGGCAAGGCACGAAGGGACCCCACACCCAACTCTCCAGCTGGCTCAACATTATTCCACTCCCATCCACCACCCCCTACCGGTTTCCAAACCCCAACTTTGCTCATGCCACGCCCTCTGCTTAGCACGTCCTTCCTTTCCTGCACACATGCCCCCTTCAAATCTTACCCAGCTCAAATGCCGCCTGCTCCAGACGGCCTGGCTCTCCCGGGATTCCCGGACAAGAACCCTGGCCTCCCGCCCCGCTGACAGCCCCACTGGAGTCCTGCCTTTCGGTAGATGACTTACTGGAAGAGCCCTCTGCCCCACGCCCTGAGCTCCTGCAGAGTCTACAGCACCCAGCTCTGTCCGACTCCCTGGAGGCACCCCGGAGAAGCTTCCGGAACAGATGGATAAAGGGGAAAAGGAATGGAATCTTACTTTTCTTCTGGGTCATGATGATACAGTTCACAGCCACCAGCGTCAGCAGTCCCAAGGACGTCACACCCACAATCAGCCCTAGGAGGACAAGAGAAGCTCAAACAACAGCCCCCAAAAGCAAATTCAAGTACACCAGGTGCCCGGTTGTCACAGGGGAAGGGCAAGCTGGTCCCAAGGTCTCAAATTCAATAACAAAACAAACAAGCCCCAAACTGTGCCAAACAAAGCATGTCTGTGGACCACGGTTAGCACGAGGGCCACCAGTTGGAGACTTCTGGCCTGAAGTAGTCCTGACCCCAGATGGGAAGCCCACGAGGTGCCGTGGCCCAGCCCACCCCGTCGTCACGGCCCAATGGGTTCATCAGAACCAACAACCAGGAGACCATCTGCTCTCTGAGATAAAATGCTGATCCCACCTCTCCCAACCCAGGGCTCTCAGTAACAGCGCTGGGTCTTGGGAGAAGACAAGTCCCGCCCGCCACATACATCCAAGGACAGAGTGCAACCAGCCCCCAGTGGGCTCTCAGGACGTCTCTCAGATAGGAGGGAGGAGGGGTGAAGGGCCCTCTCGTGACTTACCAATTGGAAGAGAGATATTCCCTGTTTGGACCTCTCCCATTGAGGGAGTCGGGACCGAGAAAGGGTCGGAGGGGCTTGGAGTGGTGCGGGGCGGCCGTGGAGTTGGCTCCGTGAGTTGGGGTTTCGTGGACCCTGGTTGGGGCACGAGGTCTGGGTTTGGCTTCACTGTCTTGGTGAGGGGCTCGGAAGTGCAGACCGCATCCCTGCTTGCATTGCCAGGGATGGCTATTGACTTACAGCTGGTGGGGGAGGAAGGAGACTTGGTCAGGGGCAAGAGAATGGCTCAGGGTGGCTGGGCTCACCCGTGGGAGGCAGGTCGGTGGGCAAGGGTCCCCGCAGCCAGGATGAGGATGTGAGTACACACCCTGCCCTTTTTTAAGACCACCCCCTCCTGTCCTCACCCCCACCCTCTCCCAGCACCTCCCACTCAGTCCCAACTTCTAGGGCAAGGCTCCTGTTGGCCATGCTCTCTGTCCTGGGACCCACCCACCGTTAGATGACCCATCCCAGCACTGAACAGAGCTCGGGCCATGCCTCAGCCCACGGCCGTGAGTGGGGGCTGCAGGCACCACGGCACAGCCACTTCGTGCTTGTACAGCACGTCCCTCCGTCACCCAGGGCCAGCCCCTCCCTGCTCCTCCAGAACCGAAGGACTCAACCACTCACATCCGGTGGGGCCTGCAAGTATCTGTGGATGACGTCGTGTCAGAGAATGTCCCTGGGGCACAGGCAGCACATACCACGTTTGATGTTCCCGTTCCTTCAGAAAAAAGAAATGGGAGCCTGTCACCAACTCAGATGCACCGGAGACCTAGGGGAGGTCAGAGGGGCCCCCGGACCCCTGTCTACGCCTCTCCGTCTGAAACCGCGCACACGCACACAGCTGGGGGACTGTCCTTTAACCAATTCTAGTGACTTCCTGGTCTCCAGGGTCACATGGGTTCACCTTCCTGTGCCACCACTTGATTTCCCAGTAGCTTAGGGCTTAATCTAATGCACCCCTGGGTCCCCAGGGTCTAACATACGGTGGGTGCCTCACTGGGAGCACTGGGGGAAAGAATAACCAGGGGACAGGTGGACCAGCTGCCACCGACAACGTTCCCAGGCTCAGCTGGCAAGTTGATGCCTGTGAAAGAGAGACCCAAGGGGGCCCCAAGGCCCTCTGCCCTGGCCCCATACCTGGTATGGACACACCGAAGCCGGGGGAGCACTTGCGCAGCTCAGAACACAGCCGGCACCCCTGCTGACTCTGCAGCATGCAGAACCGGCCTGGCCTGCAGGTGCACACGCGGTCCTGTTCCCGGGTGCAGGCCTGCGTCTCCACCTGGTCTGGAGGAGCAAGGAGGCAGCCCAGGGTCATTCCTGCCTCCACTGGCCCCACCTCCCGCCATGCTACCCTGCCCTCCCAGCCAGAGAGAGCAGGCTAGTTGGCCCCCACCGCACCGCCTCAGCAGGGGGCAAAAAGAACACTGGCCACGGAGTCCCAAGGTCTGCAGTCTTGGTTCAGCTGCACGGCATGAGCAAGACACAACTCCCTCAACTCTAAAATGGGCACAGTTCTCCCACCGCTGCTCCTGGCCCACCAGCCCCAAGGGCCTATTGAAGAGGATTCAGTGAGACAAGAGGAAAACGCCACTGATAAAATGTAAAGAACTGCACCCATGCAACCTCATGCCCTGGGGCACGGAAACACCGGGTCTGGGGAATCCCGGCCAGCTTTCAGCAAGGGGCTGGCATGCCTGGTGCCCAGGGCAGGATGCTGGGGACCACCCCTCCCTCTGGGCCTACTCACCAGAGCTGCAACGGGAGCCACAGCTCAAGCACTCGGGGACCCAGTTCCAGATCTGGGTATAGGTGCTGTCCTCGCAAGGGGTACACACCGTATCTGAGGTAGCAGTGCAGAAGAATCGTGCGTGGTAGCCTGAGAAAGCAAGGGCCAGAGGTTTCAGCAGGGAAGGGCTTCTTCCCAGACCCTGCGCTCACCCACTGTTCCCCAGAAGCCCAGAGTTCTGCAGTCTAGTTGCAAAGGCTCTTTGATGGGGCTCCAACTCCTCCATCGACTCATCTCACTACCAGCTGTCCCTCCATCTCTGAACCTCCATGGCTCATACAACATCTTCCTCTATACTCTTTCCAGATGCCTAGAATTCTGCCACCGGAACTGCCTGTTATAGTCAATCACACTTTAGTGCAAACTGGTTTGCCAGCTCCTTTCTTCTTTAGAGTTGGCTAAAATTCTCTACCTGGGAGTATAAACTAGAGAGAGAAAAGGAAGTAGGGATGTAGTATAGCTTCCCAGCAAGGCCTGGAGAGAAGGCATACCAGGCAACAGAAGAGTACCAAGGCAAACCTTTAAGGAGGCTCTCTCCTGAGCCCTGAGTCTTATGCCACCATAGTCACTGCTGTGCTAATGTAGTAGCTTCTTACAAAGACCCTGCCGGTTCATAGAAGAAAGAAAAGTCACTTCCCCTGGAGTCTCTTCAAATGGCTGCGGGAGGCAACAGGCACATACGTGCCTGCCCGTGTCTTAGGCCGATGGCCCCGAGCCCTCCAACAACTTCCTGCATCCTGCAGAATAAAATCTAAACTCCTCCCCACCGCCCCTGCTTACTTACTCTGAGCCACACACTGGCCTTGCTGTTCCTCAGGCCCACCAAACAGGCTCCCACCTCAGGGCCTTTGCACTTGCTGTGGCTCCTGTTTGGCATGCTGTTCCCATATACTGGCAGGACTCACTCCCTCACCTCCTGCATGTCTCTGCCCAAGTATCAGCTCCTCAGCGGGGCCTCCCCTGACCTCTCTGTTAAGAACAGCATGGCCTGCTCCATCTGCCTCCATCTGCCTTAGCCGGCCTTGTTTGCTTCAAAGCACTTAATCTCGGAGAGGCTCACACATCTATTTCCTCTGTTTATTTGTCTGTCCCCCTATTAAAATGCAAAATCCATGAAGGCAAGGATTTTGTTTGCCCTGCTCTCACTTAGAACAGTGCTGGACAGGTAGCAGATGCTTTATATCGGTATTATAGGAAGGACGTATAAACAAAAGAATAAATGGACGACACTGGGTGTTGGGCCACCCAGCTCTCTCATAGGGGGTTAGGCCTTAGGTCCACCGTGTATGAAACAGGTAGGCATTCACTGATTCCATCAAGTATGTACTGAGCTCACAGTATGTGACTGGCATGCTGCCAGGTGTTCAGGAGTCAGTGGAGAGCAAGCCCGGTCCCTGTCCCGGAGGAACACACAGTGGGGGTGACAAAAGAGAAGCCAGGACAGCACAGGATGAGAAGAGCTGTTGCCATGGGGGACAACGGAGACCACTGGGAGCTCAAAGGAGGAAGCAGATCTGGCCAGGCAGTACAGGCAGGCTTCCTGGAGGAGGCAGACATCTAAGCTGAGTTCTAACAGATAAGTAGGAGTTCACCAGGGAAAGGGAGTTGGGAAGAGGGAACAGCATGTGCAAAGGCAAGAGGGAGCATAGGGCCGATTCATGGAACTAGAAGGGGTTCAGTAAGAATCAAGAGCCACGACAATGCCCCTACCCCAAACCCTTATTCACACACTCCCTCCAAGGTACCAGCCCCCAGGAATGGAACCCGTCTGAGGTCAGGGACCCAGGGCCTGTCCCTCACCAGGAGGACACATGCTGCAGCACATCTGGGACCGCTTGTCATAGTATTCTCTGTGCCGGCAGGAACTTCCGGGCTCCGGGACATAGGGGGTGAGCACATCCTGGAAGGGAGAATGACAGTCATCAGCTTGGCCACGCCTGACACCCAGATCCCCGACCTGTGCCCGCAAGTGCTTGGCTCTCTCCCTGCTGGGGCTCCACGGACGACGGATGAAGGACATGGGGACTTCTCCCTTTGGGTGGGGGTGCGGTGGAGGTAGAAGGGAGAGTCCCTGCCCCCTTCCTTCCTTAGTGTAGCACACTCGGGTCTGCAGGCAGAGACACGGAGCCCGCTGGCCAGAGGGTGAGGCTGGCTCCCGACACTGCCACACTGCCCAGGGCAGACGTAGGGTCCTTAGAGCTGCCTCAAAGGCAGTGGCCTCCATCACAAGGACCCACGGTGCTAGCACAATGTAGCCCTCTGCCGAGGATGCCTCCGCTTCTCTCCTTCCTGCACCTGGAAATCGCTCCTTCTTCCTTCCAACCAACTGCCGCCACCCCTGGGAAGCCCTCCCAGACTCCCCCAGGCTGATTCAGCCTCCTCTGGGCTCTCTCTGAATGCTGGACAGAGCCGCTTCAAATGATCACCTCACTGTGCTGAAATAGGATACCTACTTGTCCTCCCAACTTGCATGGGTACACGTGCATGCACGTGTGCACACACACCGCCTGTCTGCAACACGCAGGGCAGAAATGACGGCCTCATCATCTCTAGACCCTCAGTTCCCACACGCAGCCTGCGGCAGAGCTGGCATGCAGTGCATGAGTGTTTGTTGAGGACAATGGTGACAACAGTTACCATTTCTGGAGCACTGACAGGGTGCCAGGTGTTGTTCTAAGAGCTCCAGGTGCTATAGTCAGTGGGTGCTGCCGCACCCACCCAGAACCCCTATACCAGCAGGGCACCCACGCCCCCAGCTGCCATGAGCGTTGCCTGAGAATGACCCCCAGCCTGCAGATGCTGTGGGAGAGTTCACGCTCCAACCACCGCCCCGTCTCCTTCCCCGCCCGGCACCAGGAAGTCGTGCCCGTGCAGCTGCGCCCTTGGCTGGCCCCCGCCCTGAGAACGAGCAAACAGGGGCACCAGGCGGCCTCTTCTGCTCGGCCTGGCAGGCCGTCCCAGACCCATCCTGGCGTCTCAACAACCCCCAAGGCCTGGGGTTTCTGGGGGCCCCGCAATCTGCGGCTCCTCTCCCCCACATTCCTGCCCAAGCTGCCTTCTTCACCTAGAACAGCCTCTTGCCTCATCTGACAAAATTCCACTTGTCCCCTCGGACGGCAGCCTCTCCCTGCCCACGACCCACCCTGAATAACCACTCGCACCCCGAATCCTGACCTTCCTTCCTCGGGGCTCCTGGTACACAGGGCTGTGCCCCCACTAAACGGGCACTCTCGGAGGCTGTGGGCTGGGGGTGACGCTGCTATTCCCAGGGCTGGGCATGTCGTAGGTGCTCGGGAGTCACTATTCCAAGCAGCAGGCTTCCTGACAATGTCATTTCCCGGAGGGGTCCCACCCAGCACCAGGACCCTGAAGCTCAAACATGGGAGCACCTGCCTTGTGGGCCGGCCCCTGAAGCCGTTTCACCACCCAGCCCAGGCCCAGACCCCAGGAAGTCAGCTCTGGGCTTCCAGGGATGGGACAGACACAGGTGGCTGGCGAGAGAAGTGGAAACCATTCTGCACAAGGGCAGAGTTTAGAAAGGTAACTTCCACCCCATCTGGACTGTGAACTCACGTGCCCATGGCTGCACGCACGCTCATGTGCACACACACACACACTCCCTCCCAGTCCTTTCCCTTCCCCATCTGGTCCTGAAGCCAGCTGCCAGGCACCTGAATGAAAGGGAAAGCCAGGCCCCTTCTCAGCACTTCTCACAGCTGGGGGTGGGGCTCAGGGCCAGTGTCCAAAGCACCTGGGGGGCAGGGTGCCTGTTACTAATGCCGACTCCCACCCAACAGACTGGGTGAAAGAAGCTCAAGAGTGGGCCCAGGAAGCTGTCCTGTTACAAAAGGAAAGAAAAAGAAAACCTCCCCAGGTCACTCTGACGCGCCACAGCTGACAGGCCCGATTATCTGGCACCGCCAGAGAGAGCAAGGAGCCCTGGGGAAGGGGCACATGGAGGAGACCCGGCCGTCAAAGGCAGGGCAGCCCCAGGACCAGAGAAATCACACCTCTTCAGCTTCCGTCACAGGCCCCGTCTGTCTGTTGAAGAGGGCTGTCCCCCACAGCCCCCAGAATGGGCCTTCCCTGCAGGCATCTGCCGTGTGTGGCTTCCCCAGGGACGGCCTGTGCCTCAAAGTGTTGCTGCCTCCCCCTCAGAGAGCACGTTCGAGGGCAAGGAGGGGCCCTGCTGGGTGGTGACACAGATCTCAGGGAGCCTGCCTCTGCAGAGCACCCTGCAGTAACTAGGGGAGCCCCTCATTCATGTGGTGGCTGCTGGCATGTGGCCCAGGGGGGCCTGCCCGGCTGGAGGAGGATTTCCTGTCAGGCCCACAGGGCCTGATGGGAAAGAGCCCTGCCTTGGCCAAGGGGGAGGGGAAGGGGGGAAAGGGGGCTCTCTCTCCAGCCACAGGCTGAGGGTTCCCGGCCAAAGGCACGCAGCTGGACCCCCCAGCCCCCAGACCTCTGCCCAGCGGCCTCTCCGCAGCCTCCCTTCAGGGTCTTTTCCCGTCTGAATCTTGCTCTGAAGGCCCTTCCCCACACTTCCTCCGCTCCGTGTGACGGGGGTCAGCCCTCCCTTGAGCAATTTCTAGGCCTATTTGTCCTCTTGGACAGAAAGAGAAAAACCAAAAAACGCATCCCTGTCATGGCTAAAGAATGAGGAACAGAAAGCCCCTTGCTGAGCAGGACAAAAGGTCACCCTTTCCACTTGCAGGGCTCCCCATAACACAGGCAAACTGCAGCCTGGGGGCCAGGCCTCCGGTCACCGGAGGGCCGCCCAGGCCGGGGGTCCCCGGATGTTCCCGGGACGTGGCAAGCAGCTTCTGGGAAATGCAGGGCTATGGAAGCTTCCAGTTCCTGGGGCTGGCGTCGGGGAGGCTGGGGTTGGGGCCCCACCCACCCTCAGGGGAGTGCTGACTGACATTTTAGAAAGAGGAACTAAATCGGAGAGTCACTGATTCACTCAGCATGTTTAGCAGACCCAAACTTTTCAAAATACTGAGTCCCAGGAGAAACTTGGGAATCACTGATCGTTAACCACCCAAGTAACTGGGCCATCTGTGACCCAGTGGGGTGGGGGATTAGAGAAGACAGATGATAGGTAGGTAGGTAGGTAGATGGATGATAGATGAAAGGAAGGAAGGGGAAAAGGAAGGAAGAAGGGAAAAGGGAGGGAGGGCCATCTAACATCCAATTTGTGAGGCAGTTCTGATTGAGCCCATTTCACAGATGAGGAAATGGAGGCAGAAAGAAGCAAAGCCACCTCCTTGTCCCCCAAAGGCCCCGGGCCACTGCAGCAGTGCTGGCAGGCTGCTGGAGGCTGGGGTGCATGAGGCCATCGGGGCCCACCCTCACTGTCCCAGGCCCCAGAGCTGCCTCACACCAGGACGTGCCGGCCCCATCTCCTCCCCTCCATGTGGGCCTCAGGCCTCGTCCTCCTAGGATGGGAGGTGTCTGCTCTGAGTGATGGCCCTTCAGGGAGGGAGAAAAACACTAGGATATTAATTAAGCACCTACTATGTGCCAGGCAAGGTTGTAGGCACTATACAGACTGCCGCTTCTACCCTACCACCCCCCAAAAAAAGTAGGTGGGCATGTGCCTATTTATTTCATAGCTCAGAGGGGTCTGGTCGCTAGTCTGAGTTCATCCAGGAAAGAGGCGGCAGAGCTGGGACATGACTCCCACTGCCCCCACTGCAGGACATCTCTGCCCCTACTCGGGACAGTGGCAGGAGCCAGCTCCCGGGATCCGCCTCTGCCCCTGGTCCCTGAGTCACTGCAGCGCCACCAGCCCCCGCCATCTCCTTCTGTGACAAGCAGGGGCTGGGACTCTGGCTCACGCGGACACACATGCTCCTTCTCTCACCCACACTCACACCCACGCGCAGACACCCGATGCAGGAAACCCGTCTCAGTTTCAGGCCAACAGTCTCTGACCTCAGCTCTCTCCCGAATTCCCAGGACTCCACCCGGGCGGGCCCCTCTGAACAAGCAGGCACCTAAGACCCAGCTCTTCCCAGAACGGCCTGTGTCACTGGGCTCCCGCGAGGGCCCGTCCTCCGGCTGGCAGCTCCTTGGCAGGCAGGAGCAGGGCAGCCCCAGCTCAGAGGTCTGTGAGCGGGGATGGCTGGCGCAGCAGGTGGGTAGCTGTGCCAAGTGCTAGAAAGACTTGTGGGAGCCAGAAGTGGAGGCAGCATTGAAGCACAGCAGCTCGGGCTGGCAGGAATCTTAGACACCTCAGAAAAAGTCAGGGGCCAAGGTAGAAACCTTCATTCATTCATTCATCAAACACGCTGAGCCCCTGCCGTTCTAGGAGCTGGGCAGACCGCACCTAACATGCCCACGGCCCTGTCTGAAGAAGCTGAACCCTGGTGGGGGAGCCTCCGACACACGTGGTAGAAAAACGTGAGGTGGCAGCAGCAGCCCAGGAGAAAGGAACAGCAAGGTGGGGCCAGGAGCCAGGGGCAAAGGTGCTTGGGGGGGGGCTCCCGGCGCAGCTAGGAGACCAGGGCAGCTGGCCCAGAGTGGGTGAGGGCAAGGGCTAGGACGAGGGTGCTAGGAGACAGGGGGCAGCAGCACTGTCTCCCAGAAGCTGGCTCCGAGCTGGGCACCACATATCTCACTGTCTCCGAGTCCTCATCCCAGCACCAGAGCCGGAGCTGTTACTGTCTCCAAGTCACAGATGAGAAAACTGAGCCTCAAAGCGGCCCCCTCACCTCCGGCCCAGTTTCCTCCCCAGCATCAAGCTGACAGCTGCACCTCCCCCACCCTAGGAGGCTGGGTTTCCACCCCCAGGCCCACCCCAAAGATCCTCCCTCCTCTCCTCCAGCATTCCCTCTACTATGGGCAGTAACCGGATTCTCTGTGCCTCAGTTTCCTCATCTGCAAAATGGCAGCAGGGACCTGGTTGATGCTCGAAGCTCTTTCCAGATGTGGCTTCTTAAAGATGGGTATTAAAAAGCTCAGCCCCTCCAGAGACCACAGAAGTGTTGGGTGGGAGGTTGGCCCACCCACGTGAGAGGTGGAAAAACTGAATGAGCTGGTAGGAGGGGCTGGAGCAGGAGGCAAGGCTGAAGGTGGCTGCAGGGTGCAGCTTCCGTGCCCCAGCCTCTGCCCCTCATCCCCTCGCCCAGGTTGAGGGCCGCCTGAGCAGGTGGCCTCTGGGAGGCAAGAGGCTCCCAGGCTCACGAACACCTGGCATCCCCGGAGCAGCATGGACTTTGCTCAGAGGGTCCAGTGCCTGTGCTGGTTCTGGGGACGTGGGAGTGTCACTCTCTGAGCCTCAACGCAGTTGCCTGTCAAATGGTGACAAAATGCCCTGCCCCGTCCCCTGCTGGAGTTGTGGCAGCAGCAAAGGCAGGGGATCTTAGCTTGGGTCCCTCCTCTTCTCCCAGACTCCCAGGGACCCACACAGGAAAGCATGTGCAAAGGCCCGGGGCTGCACACTTGTCAGATGGAACATTAGAACCGGGCTGCATCTGCCCCCGGGTTAGCTGAGCACAGGCTGGGCGAGGACAAGGCCCTGAGCAAGTGGCCCAGTTCTAGTGAGGTGCTAGATGGCTCGTGTGGCCCGAGAAAAGGGACAAGTATAAGGGAGCTGACCTGTGACCCTTACAGTGGCCCCAGGCAACTCCTCCAGAAGTCTGAAGTCAGGAGACCATGACAGGTCAGCTGCCATCACAGTAGGGTAGGGACCTCACTGGGACAGAGGGAAGCGGACATCCCCACAGGCCAGAGGTGAGCTTCCTAGGATACTGGCCTCAGGTTGTCTCAAAGGGACTTTACTCAAGAGGAACACTCGGAGGAGTATCAGGACCCCAAAATGAAGAGTCAGGATGAGTAGCCAAAATCCAGGGGTTGGGGGGGGGTCCATGAAGTGGCCAAAGGACACAGTGTCCAGGATAAGGGACAGCAATGTGGCTGTGAGTCCCTGAAAGAAAATGAGCCACAGCAGCGGAGTCACACCCCGACACAACCAACCTGGTGAGTCTTTGCCTGCCGGCCGCTTGCTTGCTCCCCACCTTCCCCACCTCCCCCCACTCTCACCCACAGCCAGCGGCTGGGGGAGCGGACTGCTGATTCAGGGTGGGCACCTCAGGGGGCCCTTAGCCAATGAGGGGCAGAGTGGGGCGGCCATGCAGGTCTCCGACCCCAGCGTCCACATCAGCTCTCTTTGGGCCGTTGGGCAACCCTGTACCAGCTAGCTGACTTCCTCAGCTCAGACCAAGACTCTGCATGCGTGCTAAGGTGGGGTCCCTCAGTCCCTTCCCCTATTTATAAATAGACAGTGGGAGAGAGGAAGACAGAGGAGGACAGGCTTGGGGAAGGGAGAAGTGGCAGCCACTTCTGTCATCTGGAAGCACTCAAAACACTATGGTGCCCTCTGCTTGTCCTGCCACCGTTAATGAGGCATCTCTGCGGTCTTCAAGGCTTTTTGATTTTCTGGAGCCTCCCCTTCAATGTCAGTAGCCTTGGGAAGAAGGCATCACTCTCTGGGCCTCCCTGGAGCACCCGGGCAGGGATTCGGCTGACTGCCAGCTAAGAGCAGGAGGGGGACTAGGTGGGAGGGAGGGCACAGGGGGGAAGCTTTTGGCTTCAGGCGGTCTCTCAAATCTAGCCTTTTCATAGAGCCGAAAAGACTGATGGAAACTACTCAGACCCCCGAGAAGCACCTACTGTGTGCAGACACAGTGCCAGGCACATTCACATGCATTCTCTCATTTTATTCCTGCACCAAGTCAGCAAGCTCAGGATTAGCCCATTATAGAGATGCAGAAAGGGTTCCGGAGATTCAGCACTGACCCTGGGTCAGAGGCCACGTGGCCAGCAAGTACCAGGCAGGAGCCACACCTGCCTCTGCATCCTTGGACAATTTTATACCCTGTGATCATTTCACAGATGAGGGGCCCAGAGGTGGGGAGTGACTCCCCGAGGACACACAGTGAGAGCTCGGTTCAGTGACTCTCCCAGGCTAACAGGTCTCCAGGGTCCCAGGCGCAGACACCAAGGCTGTGGGAATGGCAGAGGCATCTGCGCAGGGACCCAGGGACCCAGGGACCCCTGCACAAGTGGGAACTGTCTTCGAGCAATATAGAAACCGCTTCGTTTGCATGGCAGGCCCCTGGGGCCCTTGCGTGCACCGAGAAGCGGCAGAGCCGGCTGGGCCTTCATGTCAGGGGGTTTGCGGAGCCCCGTGGGCTGTGGGGTGCAGCCACATCAGGCCAGGCCAACACAGCCACCACGCCGGGGCCAGGCTGCAGAGGCCCGTCTTCCATCACGGAGAGGAACAACATCTGCGTCAGGAAGGACCGACCACATCACAGGTGGTGGCTCAGGGGTGACACATCCATGCAGCCTATGATGTCCCTTCAGAAGTGAGCCGGGGGCAGACAGGAAGCCCGGGCTGGTATCCGGTTCTCGGGGCCAGGCCTTGTGCTTAGCAGGGGAACACGAGATGCCAGGACGTGGTGCCTGCCCCTGAGGAGCCCTCAGCCTCACTGCAGAGAGCACCCCACCTCTTTCCACGCCCCCACCCAGGCCTGTCAGCAGCCCCTCCTCAATCTCCCCATGGCAACCCCTCCACCCTAGGCTTCTCCCCCCAGCCCAGCCTCCTCATTCTTGATCCCCAGCCTTTCCAGATGGACCTGAAGCCACCTTCCCACATCCAGGTCTGGCCCTGATTAAAAGCTTCCCGTGGCCCCACTGCCCTCAGGCCCAAGGTCACGTCCTCAACGCCCAGCCCTGCCAGCATCCCCCTCCGCCTCTCATCCAGAGCGGTGTCTGGCTCCCTCACGCCCACCATGCTGTCACCTCTGCTCCTCCCTCTGCCCCAACCCCTTGCAGGGCTGACTCTTGGGCTTTTTTCAAAAGTCCTCTCTGCCATCGCCTCCAGGAAACCTTCTCTGAACCCCCAGATGGGCTCAGAGATCCCTCCTGGGGGCTCCAGCAACAACCTGGGTTTATCTCTACCCAGCCCAGACCACCTTTTGGTTAATTACTTCCCTGTGTCTCCCCCTTAGGGCAAGGACCACAACTCCCCCTGCATGGACCAGTGTGAACTCTCAGCCAGACACCTCGGTTTGAGTCCCGGCTCTGTCGCTCACCAGCCTCAGTTTTGTCATCTATAAAATGGGGACAAAAGCAGTGCCCACCACACAGGGCCATTATGATTCACTGAGTCAACTTGGGTAAAGCGCTCAGCGCCACGCGGGCTGGCAGTCAGAGCTGAGCATTACTTGCAGGGTTTTTATTACTCATTCCTCTACGCCCAGCCCAGCGTGCAGCCCAGGGCAGGTGCCTAATAGACGTGAAATCGTTGAACAGAAGCAAAAGTTTTCATTTCCATTAGGTGAAATGTGTGGGGGCTCGCCTGAGGACTGGACGGGAAATGGGCTAATCAAGAGACGGGGAGGTGCCCCGGTTGGGGGAGACTGAGGGCAGCTTTCGGAGAAGCGCCCCGCTGGGCGACAGCGACCACCACTATGTGTGGGTGGCAGCTTAAGAACAGAGCTCTGGCCCCGGCCGGTGCGGCCCAGGGCACGGAGCACCGGCCTGTGGACGGAAAGGTTGCGGTGCTATTCCCTGTCAGCAGCACGTGCCTGGGCTGTGGGCCGGGCCCCTGTCTGGGGGAGTGCGAGAGGCAACCAATCAATGTTTCTCCCACACATTGATGTTTCACGCTCTCTCTTCCCCCCTCCCTTCTCCTCTCTCTGAAAATAAGTAAATAAAATCTTAAAAGGAGGAAAAAAACAGAGCTCAGGAGCCCAACTGCCTCGGGCGGCATCTGCCACTGGTGGGCTGGGAGTCTGAGCGAACGGCCTCACCTCTGCGCCTCAGCTGCCTCTCCCATAAAACAGGGACAGCGAGCGCACCCCACCCTGGCGGTTGTGAGGATGAAAGGCACCAGGTGCATGCAGCGCACTAGCCCCTTGCCCGGCACCCACGAAGCACCCCCCAATGTCAGTCCTAGCCCTCAGTTCGCTGCACCCTCCGGGTGTCTCCCTGCCCCAGTGGGCAGTGACAGAGCGGAATGCTTTTTTGTCCCCACCTTGCCACTGAGGGAAACCAAAGCTCAAACAGCAGTTCAGGCACCGCAAGGTGATGTGACAGCAGAGTCAGACAGGTTGCCAGGGACCCCGCTCCTCTGCCAGGGTGGGCACGTCACACCTCACCCCAGAGGCGACCAGCCTAGCCCTGCCTAGTCTCACGCCCACGCAGCAGTGGCCGCAGTGACCAAGGCCAGGGTCACCCGATGGCTGACCACAGACCTCCAGGAACACACCAGGCTGAACGGGTCAGAATCAGGTCCCTTGGCTCAGGCTGGGGCATGCGGGGTAGGATGCCAGAGGGGCCTGGATGCAGGGTGGGGTGGAGAGGGACACTTCCTCTGCCTCCTGAGGGCCTCTGCCCGGTCCAGTCCAAAGTCCTCCTCCCCGCGGAAGCCTTGATCCTTCCTTCCTACCCTGCTGCTGCTCCCTCCGTCCACAGCTGTTGCCCAAACTATTGCAACGGTCTATCCGTGCCACTGAGGCCAGAGTGAACTTCCGAATGTGCTGTTTCGGTCCCTCCCTTGCTCAAACAGTGCCAGTGCTTCCCCTTTGCCCCCACTCCTGAGAGTAGCCGAAGCATGGACCCTGGGGGGCGGGGGGGAGTGATGCCTGGCTTCGAATCCAGATGCCCCCTCACTGGCGGGCAGCATCAGACAAGGGGATTTTTATTTGCGGGGGGAGGTTGTGTGTTTTTTTTTAAATAAATGTGGTTAATAAACCTCTGCCTTTTCATCTGTAGAATGCAAGTGATAATAGTCCATACCTCTTGGGGCTGTCATAAGGATTCATGGGGTAACACAGGTACCATATTTAGTTAAGCACTTGGAAAATTTTTTTAAATGTAACTGATATCACGACTTCCACAAACTGGCCCCGAACAGCTTACAGCCTCATGTGCCACCGCTGCCCTAACAAGCCTTTCGTTCCAGCTAAGACGGTGCAGCCGCGGTCCCCTGCTAGTCCTGCCGCTGTGCCTTCCCCCTGGTGTCCACGCATCCCGCCCTGCCCATCCGCGGGGCTCGGCTTTTAGCAGCACCCCTGTGGGGTCACCGTGGGAAGCGGGCCGGAAGGAGGGCAGGTTGGGTGGCAGAGTCGGAAAGGAGACTGGGAACGAGGAGGGCAGGGACCAAGGAGCCAGGCCAGGAAGAGAATGGAACCATGGATACAAAGAGGGGGTGGCTGGCAGGATGTGGGGGGTCGGGACGTGAGGTGGGGGAGGGGCTCGATGTTGCTGGGAGGACAGAGCAGAAAGGAGCAGGACTGGGGGCTTGTGGCTGCAGGGAACCAGAAGATGGGAGCACCAGGTGACAGGGTGACCAGGGACGAGTTGGACTGGAGCCTCAGTGAGTGGCAGATGGAAGCCGGCTGTGGGTCAACAGGAGGAAGGACCTGAGGGTGCTGGATGCTGGCGGGAGTCCCGCTAACTGAGGCGAAGTGCTGGGAGCCCTTCCTTGGAGATTCCCTGTCAGGTCCAGACCTGGGCTTTCTGAGCAGGGGCCACAGGGAGGCCAGGGCTGCACTTCACCCTCCGCCAAAGCCGCCAACTCTCCTTACTGCCACCCCCAACCCAGTACAATGTTCAGTCCCAAGGGCAATAAAGTGAGGAGGGCGAGGTCCTTGCTGACCTATTTCCAGCTGGAGCAGCTGAGGTCCAGGGAGAAGAAAAGTGGCCAAGCCAAGGTGGGGCCTCAGACCCCCGACTCCCAGCCCTCCAGCCTCTCTCCTGACCAGCATTCGAGAAGGCCTCCCACAGACGGGCAGGAAGATGCGGTGCCCGTCTGCCCCCAATGCCCTTCCTGCTCACTCTCACCCTCAGGCCCACTCAATTCCCTGAAGCCGTGGCCACATCAGCCGTACCCACTGCAGGCCGAGCTCAGACTGAAACAGACCACTGTCCGGGTGGCAGAGCAAAACAAACAAAACCCCCTGGGGATTTCTGCCCTGCCCCCCACCAGAGCCAGAGCGTTGGAGTCAACCCAGCTCCGGGCTTGGACAGGGCAGGGGGTTTGCTGGCCTCTGGAGGGCCCAGTGCCCCTGGAAGGGACTCGCCCGTGGCCTTCCACATCACCCACACTGCCAATCTGCCCACATGTGCCCATCTGAGTCTGCTGTCAAAAGCCAGAGGGAGGCTGGCCTGCCCGGGGCCCGAGAAGCAGGCTCTGCATCCTCCCGCCTGACACTGGACACTGGGTGTGAGCAAGCAGCCAATGGGCCCTCTTGTTCTAGTGATGGCCCAGCAGCCCAGCGGTCACACACCTCCACAGGTGACACCTGGGACGGAGCCCGCTCCACCACCTTTTCCTCTGCTCAGACCACATGGAGGCTCACAGAGGCAGGGCCGTGGGTGTCAGTGAACAGGAGAGCAGGGCAGAGACGAGACCAGAGCTGGACCCTGGGGCCCCCTGGACAGCAGCCCCCGCCCGCACTGGACTCCTCCCAGCATTCATCGCTCACACTCAGGGCAGAAGGAAAGCTGTTCTTCCAGACCCCCATCAGTAAACAGACACTTCCTCCCCCAGGCCATGCACCTCAAACCACAGCGACGTCACTGGCACCTGTGACCTCACAGCACGCCGTGGCGGAAAATGACTGTGGGCCCCGGACGCGTGAGCCCTGAGCTTCAGAGTCCCAGCCCGGCAGTGAACAGCTCGGTAGAAGGAGACAAGTGCCCAAAGCCCTGGGCTCTGAAGGAGGCCGGCAGGACTCAGAACAGGGATGGCCGTGTGCCCATCACTGGTGACAAAGGGTTTCTTTGAGGAAAAACCTCCCCCCCCCCCGCCCCACTCCAGGCTTCCTCGAACCTGTGGGTTCCAGACGGCAGACCCCACAGTGGGTGCCCACGGTCTCAGGTCCCAAAGGGTCTGGCTGCTGAACTTTAAAAAGTGCCAACTAGGGCACCTAAAGGGCAGATAGGTGGAAACCCAGGCCCCTCTTCTGCCCGAGGACTCTGCATCCTGTCTTGGACGCAAGCTGATAAGCAGCCAGGATTTCCTGATGCCACCGGGGCCTGAATCCGAGAAATCATCCAAGAAATCATCCGAGAAAGTCCAGCCAAAGCAAGTAGGATTGAGGTTGGTGGGGAGTGAGGCTGGGAAGCACAGACATTAAAGTGGGGAGCACCGGGCTCTGCTTCCTGGGAAAACTTTTAGATTCCCTCACCCCCACCCCAGTCTGTGGCCTTTGTCAGGCACATGCCAGGCTAACAGCCCCCCAACATTCGAGGAGAGGGCTGGGATCAGGGCTGCTGGGACTGACAGACAGGGACGCTTAAGGTCACCCGGCAAGCCAGTGACGGGCGCTCTGACGGGAACCCCAGTCTCCTGACTCCCTCGGAGCCCTGCTGCCTTGGAAGTCACTCGGAGGCTGGGGGGTGGACAGCATGACCTCAGAACGCCTCCACAGGGCTTCCCCTCCTCGGGGTGATGAATAAACAGAACCTTCAGGATCAGAGAGGTTAGAGACGGAAGAGATTTCAGAGAGAGCCTGCAGCCGGCCGGGCCTGCCAGCAGGCAGGAGAGCTGAGGCCTCCTGCAGCCCCTTCACACACAGACACCTCGCTCATCCTCAAACGACAGACGGCACCTGTCACTCACTGAAAGGAGTGGAGAAAGGCAGGGTGGTGATTTCCTGGCCCAGCAGCCTTTGCCACAGGCCCGGGTCCTGAGGCTGGCGTTTGGGCAAGGGGGCATCTGGGCAGGAAGTGCAGCCAGGCAGCAGGGAAAACGTTCTCAGGGACGTTGGTCTGGAGCTCTGGGCAGCTGGAGGCCTGTCACCCACCCTCCGTGGCCATGTGGCTCAGACAGAGAATGAGGCTCCAGAGGGGTCCCCGCCTCGGCCTGGACCTCACCCCAGGACCCAGCGGCAGGCCAGGTCACAGAGCCACAAATGCTTGCCAGTGGGCCGCACAGCCAACCAGTGAGGTGGGCGTCATCCCCAGCTTACTGACGGGAACGCGGAGGCTCCCAGACACGGCAAGGCTTGCTCAGGTCGCCCGGCCTGTGACAGCAAAGCAAGGGTTTGTGCTGAGCCCTGTCTGACCCTGAGGCCGGGGCCTTCTCCTAAGTCATCAATACTACTTCCCCGTGGCCGGCAGAGCACCCAGAACCGCAGGCCACAGCATCTCTGCTTTGTTACTGTGTCCCCGGAAACAATGTCCCTCTTCTAAGCCCCAGCTTCCTTCCCTCTCGCCCGCCTCTGGGCAAGTCATGTGCCCCCTGGCATGGCGAGTCTCTGCCAGTGGGTGGCCCCATCACGAGCCTGGGAGCGGGTGTGAGGGGGTGAGCACTTTGGGGGGAGCACCCTAGCCTCTGCACACTCACTACAGCAGGGAGACGAGCCCAGAAAGCCAGCCCAGAGAGAGGGAGCCCAGCCCTGTCACCGCCAGCTGTTCACACTCTCGGGTTTCACCTGGGAAACAAGGTCACTGTAAAGGTCGGACGAGTATTTCTGGACATTTATTCAACATCCTTTGCGTACCTACCACATGCCAGGCACTGCCCTAGGCCAGCGCTTCTCAATCAGGAGCGATCTTCCGCCGGAGGGCATATAGCAACGTGTCCAATTGTCCCAAGTGAAGGGGGCAGGCAGCACCCCGGGCCTCTGGTGGGGAGAGGCCAGGGGTGCGGTTAGACACCCCGTGACGTGCAGGATGGCCCCTCAACAACTACCCAGATGTCAAGAGTGCTGAGAATGAGACGCTCTACGCTGGGCTACGACGCTGCAGCAGCGGACAAGCCCCTGCCCCTGCTGTGCGTGCATCCTCCGGGGACGGCACAATAAACGGGGAAAAATATGGTGGGTCGCGAGGGTTACTTAGGAAAACAAAGCAGGTCAGGGAGTGCGCGTACCTGGTGGGAGCTTCTATAGGCAGGGTGGTCAGAGACGGCGCCGGAGGAAGTGCAGGAATAAGACCAGGAGACTGCAGCAGGAGGAACGCTCGAGGCAGAGGGAAAAGCAAGTGCAAAGGCCCTGAGCCAGGCGTGCGGAGGGCACGTCTGAGGAACAGAAAAGCGGCCAGCATGGCATTGAACAGAACTAAGTTGATGTGTGGAGTTCAATGTAACGCACGCATGTGCGTATTCACACACACACACACGCACACCCCACAGCTGGCGTCAAACCCCTTCCCTCCCTTTCACCCCTGCAACTGTCCTGGCTGCTCATCCAGGAAGTATTGGACGGTCAAGGCCATGAACTGTCTCCCAGCCCTGGGAGGGACAGCAGTCCTTTCTCACCTACTTGGTCCTGTGAGGAAGACCAGGTGGGAAGTACTTCCCGCGTCCACAGCTGGGAAAACAGAGGCTCAGTGACTTGGCCCAGGTGACAGGGCAGAGCCCAGGTCTGTGACCACTGACAGTGTGGCTCCTGGAAGGCTGGAGCTGGGTCGTGGTCACCTCGGGGTCCCTAGCGCCCAGCACTGGCCACTGCCCTCTGAAGCAGTGCCTGACCACTGGGCTGCCTCCTCGTTAGCACACAGGCTCTCCTCAAGGATGTCAGGGAGGGGGCAAAGGGACATCCCGGGACAGCAGCCACCCTGCGTCACCTGTCTCCACTCCAATGGCCAGTACCCCCAGGCCAGCCTGGGAGTCCCCACTCTCTCCCCTAACCTGAGCTGGGTATGGAGGAGGCGAGCAACAGCCCCTCCATTCAAGACGTCCAGGGGTAGGTTCCTCAGACCCATCAGGTGGAGATGCCCCAGCCCCTCCCGGCAACAACAAACAGCCAGACAGCAGGGCCCTCTCCGTCCCCATCACAGGGCACCCAGTGCTCACCTATCCCTCCAGGTTTACGGCAGGCACTTGTCCAGTGAACGCATGACTAAATGAATGAGCAATCCAGTCCACTCCAGCCAACAAACACAGCTCTTAAAGGAGGACAAAGCCCTGATTACACAGAGAGTCTGCCATCCCTGAGGCCAGCTCAGGTCACCTTGGGCTCTTCCTGTAACTCAGTCTAGTGACAGGCAAGATTACTCAGTACCCACTGCATGCAAGGGACCCAGATGAGGGCAGGAACAGGGATGCAGACGTGGTGGGAGGGCGGGGGAAGGCTAGGGCAAAGGGCTTTGGAATCAGGCAGACCTGCATTCACATCCCACCCACCCTTCTCACCAACCTCCCCCCAGGCTCTGCCGCCCTGGGAAATGTCGTAACCTCTCTGGGCCTGTTCCTGCATCTCTAAATGGGAACAGCGCTATCCACCTTTCAGGAAATGCTGAAAGGAAGGTTCTGGTGAGATTCTGTAGGAAATTCCTAGCACAGTGCCCAGCTCCTCCTGGATGTTGGAGACACGGGAGCTGCTGTGTGGCAATAAAGAGGAGGGGGAGGACCGCATGGTCCCTGCAGGAGCTTTCTGCTGGGCTGGCTAAGACACTGCCAGACCAAAAAGCAGAATGGAGCCTGTCCTCCAGAGGGGCAAGGGCTCTGACGGTTCAAAGGGAAAATGATCAGATCCAACCGGGAGAATGGAGGAGGGCTTTCCTGCAGGGGGGCAGCGTTTGTAAAAGGCCCTGAAGGATGGGGCATGGGCGTACCAAGGAAAGGGGACAGCATGGGCTACCCATGTTTCATGGGGCATAAGGTACAACTGCAGAGAGGTGGCAGCAAGGATGTGGATACCTCACTCACTCTAGCCTGGGACACCTGCGGAGTTTCTGCCTCGGCCGCTGGGAGCCATATGAGGCTTCTCAGGCAGGGAGGGAGATGCTCCGACTTGAGGAGGGTCACCCCAGAGATGCTAGCAAGGAGGGTCAGTGGGAGAGGGCGCAGGGGCCAAGAGATCAGCTAGGAGGCTGTGGAGACAATCTCAGGAGGAGAGAACCCGAGATGACTCGGGAGATGGTCAAGAGGGGAGGGAAGTGAGAGGCGCAAGGGAAACCCCTCAAACAACTCCAGCACCTGGTGTCCCCTAGGCCACAGAGAAGACCTGTGCCTCCTTCCTCCCCCAGGGGCTCACACGCCACAGGGGCAGGATGACATCCCTCGAGGCCCTGCGGTCAGGCCAGTGACCGCAGCCGTCAGCATCCATGCTCAGCTCTCAGGGCTGGGAGTGTCCTTGCTGGAAGCCACTCAGGACCACTGCTGTTTCCAGGACGACCTCCGGGGCAGGCCCCCAGCACCCACCCTGGTGCCCACTGTGTGTGTGTTGACTCTGGTCTGACAGCCTCCATCCTCTGCCAATGTCACCCCAATAAATCCAATAAATAAATATATATAAAAATAAACAACAACAAAAAAAGAATTGGACTTCAAAGATGTCTTTTAGCCTTAGACAGTGAGTCACCAAACATCAACACAGGAGCCAGTGCCACCGCCCCCACCTTCCTTCCCAGTCAGATGTCCAGAGGGTTCAGCACATACCACAGCCCATCAGGGGAGGATGGTGAAGAGGGATGAAGGCCCAGCCCCTCCCCAGTCATGGGGGGGGGGAGGAAGAAGTGATCCCCAGAAGGAAGAGCACCCCCAGGCCCTTCCATGAAATGCAAGGAGGTCTCTGAGCCTCAGTTTCTCCTCTCTGTAAAATGGGGCCCCTCTACCTTACCAGATCATGGACACAGCCAAAAAGGGCAGAGGACATGCAATTCATCCACCTTGCTAGTGTGCCAGGTGCAGTGAGCACAAGGCTCCGGGGTTTCTGCTGTCTCCGCGCTCCTGGAGCGCCTCAGGCACTGCATCTGCCTTGTTAACCACCCAGCAGCCCTCCCTGGACTCCGCTGTTCCCGGAGCTCAGGTCAGCGCAAGAGTACCTGAGGACACTTGTCTCCACCCCATGACCCTGGAGCCCACAGAGGAGGCTCGGAAATGGCCGCTGGACACACCAGGTGGCCCCTGGGGAAGGGGTCTGGCCATGGGCAATGGCCAGCCCACAGTCCGACTGTGCCCTTATTAGGTATTTACTGTACCCCTGGCAGCCCTCGTATTTCTAAGAAAGAGGAAAACCAAAGCCCCGGTGGGGGCGGGGGAGTTATCCAAAGAGAAGAGGGTGATCGGCATCCGCAGTGGGGGCAGCACCCCTGCCCCTACGGGAAGGAAAGCTTGGCCGTGGCAGCCGCAGGGTAACGAAGCTGGGATCTCCAAACGCCCTATCCATCCTGTACTGACGGAGGGCCCCGGCTGCGCCTCCGGGCCCCCCGCCCCGGGCATATGTGCCAAACTGAGGTCCCCAGCAGGTCTCCAGCAGCACGCAAACCGTGTCTGACCCAGTAGAATACGCAGCTCCTCGGTCACCCCGAGCCCCGCACCTCTGTCTCGGTGCCCCGAAAGCGCG
>PVKU01004150.1:86717-155285 GCA_004027475.1 Anoura caudifer
GGGGCTAGAAGGCCCCCCCCCCCCCCCCCCCCGCCCACTTGCCGGCTCCCCACAGCCTGCTGCCCGGCAGGCGCTCAGACCCGGACTCACCCCACGCAGGGCCGAGCCTGGCCCACTTCTGCCAACCCAGAGCTTCATCGCTACCTCCAGGGTCAGCCACTGCCAGCCCTCGGTGACCCTTCAACCTCCCTCTAGTGCCCGCTCCCTGAACCTCCCGCTCCTAGGGCCGGGGTGGTAGACCCTCACTGGGGACGGACTCCCACCAGGTTCGTGGCTGCCGGGAGGCTGCCCCTCTCGACCTGCCCTCAGACCATTTACACCTCCCTCCTCCGCAGGCTCCCCAGGCGTGGGGGGCGTTGCGCTAATTTAGAAAAACATCTCATCCAGCTGACACTAGCTTTAGGGGGACCACAGCAGCTCCACATCATTCACTCATTTGGACTCTAGAGACAGACCACCTGGGTCTGAATCTCTGCACTAACTTCGTAGAGTTACTGTGAAGATTAAAAGACACACATGATATAGTGTACCTCATATATGTAGGTATACTGAGAAAGTATAGATGTCATTTATTAATCATCTCTGTCTAGGTATTACATGTGACTGCTATTATTCATTTTTCCATCTATCTTTACATATTCTTCATGCCCTTTTCAGGGAGCCAGACCCCGCACAACCTTCCTTCTTGAGTCCCCTGTCCAGGTGGCTAACGAGTAAAAAGAGGCTGGGACAGAAGCCTTCCAGGAAGTAGTGGGGGCCCCCAGGGGGGCTGACCCAGGCCAAGAGCCACTAGGGCTGGCTTCCCTGGAGTTCTCAACATGACCCAGCACCCACACTAGCTGCTACCTGCACCCCCTTCATTTCAAATGCCATTATTTTTTTAAGATTTTATTTCTTTTTAGAGAGAGGGGAAAGAAAAAAGAGGGAGAGAAATATCAATGTGTGGTTGCCTCTTGCACGCTCCCTAATGGGGACTTGGCCCACAAGCCATGCGTGTGCCCTGACTGGGAATTGAACCAGCGACCCTTTGGTTTGCAGGCTGGCATTCCATCCACTGAGCCACACCAGCCAGGGCTCAAGTGCCATTTCTGATGCCAAGGCCAGCCCTGTGTGACCAGAACATAGTCCCCCAGCCCTAGGAGTCCCTGTCCCCAGCACACAGGACATTTCTGAGGGGTGGGGTGGGCAGAGTGAAAGGAGGTGACCTTGTTTTCTTGTTCCCTCACTGCAAGCTGCCCCAAGAGGGGCAGGGATGCCTGCTCTGGGCCACCAGCTCCTGTGATGCAGACGGCAATGACGGTGCTTCTAGGCGCTGGGTGAGAAACTGGGAAGTGACTCTTGGCAGATGGAAAATCCCACCTCCTGATCAGGCTTGGAAATCACCTGGTTCCCACACAGCCGTGAGAGATGGGCCTCGCTGAGGGTGTGGTCAGCACGGCCTGCAACCTTAACGTCTCGGCACCAGCCTCGGAATCTCACAGGACGACTTCTCCTGGCCCTTACAAGTCTCACCTGGGTGGAGTTGTGAGGACTCCCTGGTTCACAGGAGAGAGCCAAAGGCCAGGAGTGGGGTGTCACTGGGAAGAAGCAGGGGCAGATGGCCCTCCACAGATGTCCCGAACACACCTCAGACCCAGTGGGTCCCACTGACTCGTCCACATTGCGGCAGCTCGGCGCACACCCTGTGTACGCTGCCCCACCCAGCTCTGCTCCTCAGACCCTGCCAGCCAAAGGCTCTAACGCTTGTCACAGACCTTCATGGGGTGCCTGCTGCGTGCCAGCCCTCGGGTGCCAGGCGCTCAGCAGTGCACGAGAACTGCCCATCAGTCTCGTGGTCCCTAAACTCCCATAATTATCAAGTTCCAGAGTGGTCCCTGGGAGCTCCTGTGGCTGGGCCCCAGGAAAGGGGCGAAGATTTCAGCCCCGTTTCCCAACACAGTGCTCAGCACAGTGGCGACTCCTTCCCCAAAACCTTTCTCTCGGGTTTTCCAAACCCAACATCTTGTTTAGGCTCCAGGTGGGGTGGGGATGACAAATTCTGCGTGAACTATCTGATGCTGAGTCTCTTAGCCTGGCCTGCGTAGGTGGCCCAGGACTCTCTCTTCAAGATGGGGTTTGAGCCCTGGCTGGTATAGTTCAGTGGAATGAGTGTGGGCCTGAGAACCAAAGGGTCGCTGGTTCAATTCCCAACCAGGGCACATGCCTGGGTTGCAGGCTGTGACCCCATTGGGGGCCACTCGAGAGGCAACCACACATTGATGTTTCTCTCCCTCTCATTCTCCTTCCCTTCCCCTCTCTCTAAAAATAAATGAATAAAATCTTTTAAAAAAAGATGGCGTTTGACCTTGGCACCCACAGTGTTGTACCTATCCTTAGGGAATCTGGTGAAAGTCAGCGATGGCACAGGAAGTCCCTGTGACATGCTGCCCCTCCCCACCTGCCTCAAAGCCCAGTTCCTGGCTTTGACCTTGGCCATTTCTCACTTGCTATGCTCCAGTGGTCTCCCATCTGGTCCTCTGGCCTTCAGGCTCTGGCATTCTAATCTGAGCTTCCTGCCGTGGCCAGGGCCAGCTTGCAAAGGCATCAGGTGGTCATGATGTCCCATAGTTCTCAACCGAGGGAAGATTTTGCTCCCTACCCCGAGGGACATTTGGCGATGTTCGCAGGCATTTTGGGGGGCAGGGATAGATGCTATGAGCATCTTGTGCATAGAGATGAGGGATGCTGCTAAATACCCTACAATGCACAGCACCACTTCCAAAACAATTAACCAGCCCAAAATGCCGAGAGATGTCAAGAAAGCATGCCCCGGTGCGTGGCTCACCACAGCCTTCAGAACACAGCTCAGCCTCTTCAGCATGCTGGGCAGGTCTTCCTCCACCCCACACTCTCACCGCCCCATGGAACCCCCAGTTCCCACCTCAATTCCTCATTCCCCCAGGTTCCTGTGCCTGGGATGTCTTTCCCTCCTGTTTTCTTGGTGATCACCTCCTTCAAATCGAAGCCACATTCTCTCTGCTGAGAAACATGCCCTTGACCACACTTTGCCAACCCAGGCAGGGGTTAGGACTCCAACAGACAATTAGCCCAACACTCCCCTCCGTCTGGTTGGCCACTCACATGTCCCTCTCCTCTCTCAGCAATTAGGAGACTAGCAGTCAGAAGACTTGCAGGAGTTGTGTGGGAGAGCAGGGTCGAGCTTTATGATGAGCGTACATGGCTAGGAACAAGCCTAGAGATTCACACCAAGTCTGGCTGCCTGGCTGCTCACAAAGCCGAAGACGAGCTGCCTCGCATGCCGCTGGACCACATGGTCCCGGAGGCTGCGGGACTCGATCACAGCCCCCTCTGTTTCCCCGGCAACAGGCGATACACAGGGAGGGCCCGAAGAAGTTGCAGTGCATAAGGACGTGGTGCAGCATGTGTGCGGGGGAGGCAGAACAGGGGCAAGTGAACGAGTGAGTGTGAGGGAATGAATGAATGAATGAATGAACAAATGGGTGAGTGAGTGTATGAGTGGATGTCAGGGTCAAGACCCGGGCCCCACACACTCAACCTCGTCTCTCAGACCAAGCATATCTTCGATCCCAGCCCCACAGTGCAGGAAAAGCCCATTTGCTCCTCGGTCATGGATAACAAGCTTCTAGCAGGCAGGACCATCGCCCTCTGGTCCCCAACTCCAGGGCTGTGTGCACAGTATCTGTAACTTTGGCCTGGGCTCCCCTATGCCTTTCCTCACTTCCTGGTGTAGCCCCTGGCCCTCAGG
The DNA here is from genome assembly GCA_004027475.1 of Anoura caudifer. Lineage (NCBI taxonomy): Eukaryota > Metazoa > Chordata > Mammalia > Chiroptera > Phyllostomidae > Anoura > Anoura caudifer. The sequence continues at coordinate 90,484 of PVKU01004150.1, forward strand.
GAGCCCCCCACCATCTCCCACACACATCCAGCTGATGATTGTGCTTTGCAAACAGGTGTAGGCAAAGGCTCAGCAGCAGCAGGCATCGTGCATAAGAACAGCCAGTCTGTCCACCAATATCTATGAACACCTACTGTGCGCCAGGCACTCCAGTGGACTCTATAGCGGGATGGCTCTCCAGCTTCAGCCAGCAGCAGGGTCAAGGAAAAGGCTTCTGACACGTGCAGTTTCCTGGGCGGCCTCCCAATCTGGCTCTGTCATGAGCCTCAGGTGACTGACAGACACCTTCTGGGAAACCTTGCGCAGAGGATTTAGCGGCAGTAGGTGCTGTGGCTGAGGGCGGCTGTGGAGGCAGAGCTGTGGCGGTGTGGTGTGCTGGCATCGGCAGTTTACACAGCAGGGGTGCGGTCTCACAATCAGCCACAAAGCCAGCTCCTTCCAGCCTGGTCTCCGGAGGCCCAGGGGCAGCCTGCCCTGCAGGGGATGCTCAGGCAGCAGGACCCCCGCCCCTTCCCCTCTTGGTGCACAGGCGGGGCAAGCAGCCTTCTCCCTCACCCCCTGTCCTGCTTATCTCTGTGTCCTGCCTCAGCCCCTCGATGATTCATATCCCAAAATCATGAACAGGAAGGAACCCTGGGTGTTAGACACAGCCCTGCAACTAACTGCCTCCCCCTGTCCCTCCTACCTGCCCCACCCCCACCTTCCCCAGGGCCATGTCTTGGGCTGAGCTGGCCACACCAAGCTGGGGCTGGGGGCGCTGGACTGAGAAAGATGGGCTTGGCTCCATCTGGATTTCCTTCCAAGGAACGGGGTGCACAGGGAATGTAGCTCCCCGCTCCCCGCCCCCAAAGAAGATCCCAGGCAACTTGGGAAAGGGAGCCAAGAGCCTCCTTGTCTCCCCAGTCCCCCAAAATCTCCCTGTTCTGGGTTACCTCTTCCAAGGAACCAGCCCCCAATCAGGCCCATACCTTCTGGAGAAGACCCCCAGTTTCTAAGCCCAGCACATGGGGCCGCTAAGCCTCAGGGGGGGTCCCCATTCCAGCCTGTGTGACCTTGGGCCCGTGTCCTCACCTACAACACAAAGGGGCTGAGTTAGGTCAGGCAATACAGGCTGATTTCATCCTAAATGCCAACCCCACCTGGTGACGGCTGCCTCGGGCTCTGTGCTGAAAGAGATCCTGAGCCCACCTGTGGACTCTGTAAGATCGGATGTGTGGGCACGCAACCAGGTGTGCCCTGGGTGAGGGAAGGGTCCACCATGCATGACTGCATGGCCTGTGCCATCTCTGCACTAGGACCGAGTGTCCCTCCTGTCCTCATGTTCAAGGGTTTGATGGCTTCCATGAGATTCGAGGAGACAGGGCTAGACAGGGCCGGGCTGGGTTCTAAACAGCTGCCCTCAGCGGTGCCCAGCCCATGTGCCTGTCCTGCAGGAATGGCCGCCCGGTCCCATCCCAGCCTCACCTGACGGGCAGGTCTCCCTGCTTCCTGCTGCAATGCACATGGCTGGATTTTACACCCATCTGTCTTTTAACCTTACATCTGCTTTGCGGAGATTTTTTCTTTTTTTAATTAAAAAAATTCAGCCCTGACCGGCATGGCTCAGAGGACTATCCTGCAAAGCGAACATCACTGGTTCAATTCCCAGTCAGGGCACATGCCTGGGTTGCGTGCCTGCCTGGTCCTTGGTTAGGGGTGCATTCGAGAGGCAACTGATGGATGTGTCTCTCACACATGGATCTTTCTCTCCCTTTCTTTCTTCCTATTTTCCCCTCTCTCTAAACATACAGAAAGGAAATCTTTAAAAGCAAACATTCAATGCTTAGTACAGGAAACACTCATATTCCCTGCACCCGGCACTGACTGAGATTAACAAAGGGGCAGCCATCCTTCTGTGACCTCCTATCGTAACGCTGGGCCCCTCTGCCCTTTTGGCTGGTCCTGAACACGCAAAGCATGACAGGCCTCCACTCTTATAGGTCCGTCTGCCTGGGCCACCTTTCCTCCAGACACCTGCATGACTCCAAAGTCACCTCCTCAGGGGTCACCTCCTCTGACCCTCCTAACCGAAACAGCCGCTTTACCTCTCCGCCTGCCATGTGTCATCATTTCCTCGTTAAAGGGACCTTGTCTGTTTTGTTCTCTGCTGGGGCCCCAGCACCTAGAAATCAGCACCGACATCATTAGATTTTTTTTAATAGACTCTCAGTAAATATTTGTTGAATTATTATTTTTTGCCTCAAATTCCTTTATTTCTAACAAACACTGAAGTTTCTTCTTGACTCCCAGCCCCAGTTCCAGTCGTTTCTCTTTCTCCCCAAAGGCAACTGCCGCTGAGTTTGCTGTGTTTGTCTCCAGTCCGTCTGCTTCCGTCTTCACACGCAAACGAACAGCGACAAGTATTATTTTACATGAGTAGTTGTGCGTTTATGCAAACGGTAGAATACCAGGTGCGCTATTCTGCTCCTTGATGTGGCCCCCGCCCCTCCACTCTGTTTCTGAGAACTTGCCACGTTGATGAGTTCAGCCCTGGCCTCTTCCTTCTACCTGCTGGGGGTGCTGCCAACCTCTCCCCAATCTGTGCACCTGCGGCCCTGGGGTGGGAGCTCAGGCGCCCCAAGCTGTGCAGGCGCCTGAGCTCCCACGGCAGGGCCGCAGGTGCATGCATGGCTGCTCCAGGCCATACTCCGCAACCTGTTCTGGCACCTGTCTCCCGAAGCACAGGATTGAGAGCTTGCCGAGGCCGTAAACCTAGAAAGTAGACCTGCCAGGCAGTGGGGATTGCGCATTTTCATTTTCACTAGGTCCTGCCAAATTCCTCTCCCCAGGGGCTGTGCGAACTTCTACTCCCACCAGCAGCGTGTGAGACGCCCCGCGCCCACATCAGTGGGTTTCCTTTTATAGCCCTTTGTTCTTTCATTTCTCCTGCCTCCTGCAGCCTCACTCACCGTGGCCCTGCCGGTGTTCCTCCCGTTTGAAGGGTGAGCACCCGCTCCTCCACCTTTCAACCCTCATCTCTAACCTCTCCACCCCCCTCCCTCATTCCCTACCTCTCACCCCTGCTAACTCCACCCCCTCCAACTGCCACCCACCTCACTCTCCAAATACCCCTCCTCACCCTGCCTCACCTCCTCTCTTTCAGGCCTTGACAGAGCTGAGAATCAGCTGGTCCGCATCTAGTGAGAGACTCGAAAACAAGCAATGGCCGCCTCCCACCTGGCTCTCCCCAAACCTGCCTTCCCTTGGGCCTTAGTTTCCCCACCTCCCCCTGAGGTCTCCACCCCACTACACGCTGGGCCGCTGGTCTAGACTCCCCTCAACTAGCCCGTCTCCAACCTCTCCCCTCACCTGTCAGTCATCCTTGGGTGTTTTATAATTTGGTAGCTAGCTAGTGGGAATGGAACTTTTTTTTTTTTTTTTTTGCTTCTCTCTCACTTGCCGTTGTTTGGACCTGATAGAGTGGGTTCAGTGAATCACACCCCTCAGAGTTTGCTGTGTGTTCTTTCTGCCCCAGCCCAGCTCCCACCGCCGCCCCACCATGAGCTCAGGCCACGTGTCCTGTCCTTGCAAAGCGCCTGGTGCTGCTGTCCGTGAGTGTCTCCATTTCTCTGGATGGGACCGTTGGATCTTGGAGTATCTGGGCACCTATTTCACTGGCAGCGCCAGAAGTCTCTCCAGGACGGCCATGCCAGCCACGCTCCCTCCCACCGGCAGGATCAGAGGGTTTCCATTTCTTTTCACCCCCTCGCCCCAACGCATCATTAGCCAACATTCTGATTTCGGCCAACAAGGCCAAGGAGATGGGTGTGGAACCCATCTGTGGAACTCACTGTGTCTCATTTGCATTTCTCTAAATATCCGTGGGTTTGAGCACCTCTTATTGCTTGTTAGTCATTTGGGTTTCCCCTTCTGCAGACTGCCTCTTCACATCCTGTCATTTTCTTGTAGCTTTGCAAGAATTCCTCGTAGATTCTAGGTATTAATCCCTTGTCATTTTTAAATATCACAAATACTTGCCCCATGGTGTCATCTGCCTGGTGTCCTTATTTATGGTATTCTTTGTATTTTTAAAAAAAATCCTTAATTTTAATGTAATCAAACCCATCAATTTTTTTTATCACTTGGACCTCAGTCAAAATCTCTTTTCCCACCTATAGAATATAAAGATATTTTTTATTTTCTTTTATTAGCTTAATGATTTTACACCTCACATCTGGGTCTTTAATACAACCAGACTATGTGTGGTGTGGAAGATCTAGAAGAAAAAAAAAAAACCACCAACTGCATTTTTGTCCAGGGAGCCAGTCTTTCCTACGCCATCAGCCAAACCGGCCACCCTTCCATCACCGATCCGAATTAGGTGGGTCTGTCACCAAACAATCCACCTGTTCTACTGGTCTTCTTGTCCTGAGGCTCGTTCTTCATGGTTTTGATTAGTGGAGCTTTGCAAAATGCAAAGTGTCTGCTAAAGTGACCCTCCCTTGCTCACCTTCTTTAAACTTATTTTAATTCTACCCAGTTCTTTATTCTTCCGCATTCATTTTAGAACATGTTTGAGTTCCTCAAATTCCAGCTGTGCCGTCAGTAGGGAGTGCCCGGGAGCGGCATCATCGAGGCCTTCGCCCTTCGACACCGGACACCCTTCATTCCCCCAGGGAACGCAGTGCTGGCTGGCTCAGGGGCTCCCGGGCTGGGCCTTCGGAAGAGGCGGGGTCACCAGGCCCATCCCACCCACCACCAGTAGCTCCTACCTCCTTGGAGTCGGTGGTCCCAGCTCTTCAGACAAGCAGGCCAAGCCATGCTTGTCAAATCTGTTCTGCCCTTTCTTAGGGAAAACAGCCTCCCTGAACCTGTCCTCACCTCACCTTCCCCAGAGGCTTCCTCCAAAGTACCACCTGGACCCTCAGGTGGTGTGGACGTAAAGACGCTTGAAACAAGACGTTCTCCTGCTCCCAACACTAAGCCATCTTTCCTGGCTTCACTCCAACCCACCTCCTTCTTGAAGTCCTCCAGGATCTCTCCAGCCCACAGGGATCTCTTGCCCTCTCTTCAGGAGAATTGGCATTGGAGAACAGGCACTGGAATGAGCTGAACCAGAGATTCTCAAAAATTTTTTTAAAGATTTTATTTATTTATTTTTAGAAAGAGGAGAAGAGAGGGAGAGAAACATCGATGTGCGAGAGCAGCATCAGTTGGTTGCCTCTCACACACCCCCCAACCCAGGACCGAACCCTCGACCCAGGGATTGGCCCTGACGGGGGATTGAAGCGGCGAACTTTCGCTTTGCGGGAAGACACCCAACCCACTGAGCCACAGATTTTTCTGTGGGGGGAGAGGGGCATAAAACCCTTTGCTCAAATGGAATTTTAGATGGAGAAATAACTTCGTTTTCTCAGATTGTTTGAGTCCGGATCCCAACTCTGCTGATCTTTAGCTGTGTGACCTCAGCCAAGTCACTGTACCTCTCTGAGCCTCAGTCTCTTGCTCTGCAGAATGCCAATAACAACTATGCCTGCCTCCCAAGGTTGCCGTGAAGAGTAAATGTGATGACACGTGAGAAGTACCTGACACGTGGCCAGGGCACAATGGCGATGGCTAACAAGGGCGGAAACCCACTTTGTACCACAAACCCAGGGTTGCTGCTTCCAGCGGGCGGCGGCGCTGGGGAGGACCTTCTCCTCGCTCAGTTGGCTCCCTCCCAAGTCACATCCCCAGAACCCTTCCAACCCACCGTCCGATCGGTGATCCCGACTCTGTGGAATAAGGTGCACAAATTAAAATGCGAAGCAGGCAAAGCGTCTCCCTCGTGCAGCACAGGCGTTAAGAAGAAGCCGGGCTCGTAAGTAAAGTAAAAGAACAAGAAACAAAAGTAGGGTCCTCTAGAAGTTCCCCTCGGTGGGGGTGGGGCATGACGGGGTAGGGGGGCAGTGTTCGCGCTGACAGCCCAGGTCACGGATTTCCAACAATTGGTAATTGTAGGGTGGAAATGCTTTCAATTATACCCATAAGTGAGGGGATTTCATTTTCTTCATCGGTGAAGATAATTGTTCAGTATTGTTTAAAAGAAAAGCAAGAAACCCAAATGTTTGAGCAGTTAGAATGGGGGGTGAGATCATGCATCATTTTCATTATTTTCCCTGCACTTCCGGTTTCTATTGGCTTTCTTCAAAAGTATGGCTAGCTCTCTATTTATAAAGGGTTTTGATTTCTGTTTGAATTTCTAAAGCACCAGCACCAGGTTCCAGTCTGGAGAGCCACTGATTCTCCGCGTAATCTCGGCCCCAGCTCTCACCTCTCCAAGCCTCAGCTTCCCCATCTGCAGTCAGAGAGGCAGGGGCTGCAGGGGGCTGAGGTCTGGGAGTCTCACACACCTCTCGTTCGTCAGCCCCCCACCGCCTGCAGCCCACCAGCCCAGATGGCCTACGGTGACAGGAATCAACCAAATTGTTCTCCTTAGCCATATCCTGACCTCGGCTCAGCAGGGAGGCAGCCAGGGAGCAGCCAGGGATGAGGAGGCAGTGCCAGGGGTTGGGGGCAGGTCCCTGCCAGGCTGGATGTGGGGTGGCTCTCGGCCAGTTTCCCCGACGTGATACCCAGCCCTCCCTTCGGGACACGCAGCACAGGAGACCCGGCTGCCTCTCACCCTCACGGAGCACACGGAGCCGAAGGCACTGACCTCATGTCACCAGCTGGTTGTTCTTTCCCCAATTCAAAAGGAGGAAAACGTTAGTAATCCTTCCCCTCACAGTTTCCTAATCTTCGCTCATTCAGATGTTTACGAGTACATGTCTTCCGGCCAGAGCCGGGCAGGGCTGTCCAGGCTGACTCAGTGTGGGCACAACCCCTGCAGGACATGGGAGGCACAGAACTCATAGGAGGGACAGGAGGACCCTGCTAAGTTGCCCCGGGGCTTCTCCAAGTATGTGACAGAGACTTGCTCACCTCTAGTTCATCTCCCTGGTGACGTCTGTCTACTAGGACCTCGTTCCCAGGGAACCAGGAACCAGAGCCCCCCACCGCCCAGGCCTATCCTGCCAGTCCTGCAGATCCCACAAGCACTTATTAAGCACCTACTGTGTGCTGGGCTGAACTCTCCTGCCCCTTTGCCTCACAGGTCATTGAGACCTTGCCCCAACCACACACTCAAACAAGGATACCAGGACCCTTTACCTTCTAGAAATGAATGCTGGGATTTCAAGCACCAAGAAGGCATCAACTTTGCCACCACCTACTTAGACCTGGGTTCAAGTCCTAGGTCAGGATAATCACCAGCATGTGACCTTGACCTTGGACAAATCACTTCATCTCCCTGAGCCTTTATTTCCTCATCTATAGGAATGGGAGAAATATGTCCCCTTTGCAGGGACGCTGTAAGGATCAGAGCATGGGAGTCCACCGTGCCTGGCACATGGGAGGTGCTCAGTATATGCAGCCATAGAGTCTGCCCTCCCCACCCCCAGTGGAGCCCGGCATCCCCCCAGGAAGAGGGAAAGGTTTCCCTGTGAAGTTCCCCAAGTGCTCAGCCTCGGGCACACTCAAAGGAAACCCCCCTCAGTCCCCAATTCCCCTGCAGTTCCCCAGCTCTCCTGAAGCTTAGCAACTTCCCACCAACCACCCCCAACCACCCATCCCAGCCTATCCAGTCTCCCTCCCAGCTCCCACAGAACAATTTCCGCCTCGAAACTGCCACCATCATCCTCCCAGGAGACCTAGAGATGCAGAGACGGGAGTGCAGGGGTGGCGCAACCTCCACTTCCCCCTGCATGCCCCAAATTTCTCCATCCTCCCAGACCTGCGTGATCTGTGCCAAATTCCCAGGCCCTGGCTGCACACCTGACCCCCTCCGGGGGCCCCGCAGGCCCCTGCAGTCACCCCCGGCTGGGGTAGCTCCGGTACCCCTCGCAGTCCCTCTGCAGGAGGGCTGTGTCCCCAGCACCCAGCAACACACACAGTTTGAAATCGGTAAGTATTTATCCAACGAATTCATTCATTCGTTATGAACGAACGAACTTAACCCTTTCACCCTCGCTTGGGAATAGGGACTCTTACCCAATCCGTGTTACAGTGGAGGAAGTGAAGGCCCCTCACCTGGGCCAGATGCCACGCAGCAGGCACCACGGTGCCACGCTTCCCCGAGTCAGCCCAGCTCCCCAGTTGGGCTTGGACTCCCCAAGAGCAGCGGTGTGTGCCCTGCCCCAAATACCCCCACCCTGTTCCCCAGCACAGCCCCTGTCTCATAGTGGGGCTCATACACAGAGCTGTTGCTTGAAGAGCTGAATACATGAGCAAAGTCATCGTTGACACAGAGGTGTGTGTTTTGTGAGGCCTTTGGAACGAAGCCTCCAACCACCGTCAGGGTGGTGGGAACTCAGAGGGCTCAAAGGTCCTGGTCCCACGTGGTCCTGGAAGGCTTTCTGGAGGAGGAAGGGAAAGTTGAGGACAGAGGTCTGGGGGTTGAGGCACTGAGCAGAGATTGCAAGGTAAGGACGTGCCCTCCAGATTTAACGAGCGGGGGGCATGTGGCTGGGTTTCATCAGGGATGTGGGTGCGGGAGCAGGGAGCTGTGGGAGGTAGCAGGACAAGGCTGGATGGGCAAACTGCGGCCTGTAGGTCCTGGGGGATTAGCGACAGCTCTGTGAGGAGGTGGCCTGGTCAGAGCTGGGCTTGGGAAAGAAAGGCAGACAGAAGCCAGGACGCATTCCCTGCACGGGAACTGAGCCCTGTGGGTCCCTGCTGTGTCCTGCAGGGCCCAAGACTCAGGGCTGGGGCCACAGCACAGCAGGGGATCCAGCCTGAGACACAATGGAACGGCATGGCCGAGGGGCTGGGAACTCGGGCTCCAGACGGATGGCATAGGTTTGAATCCTGGCTGCACTTCTCAGCCGCTGTGTGACTTCAGGCAAGTGACTTAACTGCTCTGTGCCTCCTCCGTCTCCTCACCGGCAACAGAGATAATAATAAGCAACCACTTCCTAGGAAATGAGATAGCACAAAAAGCCTCAATAATGAAGAGTTCCTACTGTCGCTCTACCTAACGTGTGACTTCCTGGAGAGCAGAGAGGGAGCCTCTTCCATCTCTCTCACTAGAGCCCAGCTCAAGGGGGCACAGAGTCGTTCTCAGGGAACTTTCGATGAATGCAGGCAGCCCAGGGGACCCGGGCCCACCTCGGTGGCCTCCCTCGACACCTGCCCAGGCTGTGGGTATTTCCTGAGTGAAGTGGAACGCAGTGAAAAACAGCGTCCCTGCAACGGCCTCTTCTTGCATAATCTGCCCACAGCCCTCTGCGGCTTCCTGGCCAGGCTCTGTGCAGACATGGGGTGGGTGGGGCATCCTGCTGTGGAAGGTGCAGAACCCTGCTCCCCTCCTCAGAGGAGGCCCAACAAGACCTCTCGGAGCCTCGGTTTCCCCATCCGGGAGACTAGGGCATCAGAACTGATCATTTCGAAAGCCTCAGATGGTCCCGAACCAGACAGATGCAGGCCGGGCTCCGGCCCTGGCACATTCTGACGGCACAGAGGCCCCAGTGCACAGATTGGCCCCATGGTCCTGAGCGCACACTCCAGAGACAGACTCTATTCAAATTCCAGCCAGGTGGCCTGGGACGGGTTATTTCACTTCCTTGAGGCAACTTTGGGAAGACTAAGGGTCAAATTACTGGGAGAATGGCATGAGGTGACCTGTGAAGTGTTCAGGACAGCGCCCGACACACAGTAAGAGCTCACAGAACTTTGACACTCCTGTCCAGGGCTGGGGTCTGCCTCCCCTCCCCAGGACTCTGGGCTCTGCGACTGCCTGGCCACTAGAATGTGGCCAAAGAATGTGCCTGTTTCTGGGCCCCGATTTTAAGAACCTGTCAGCTTCCATGTCCTGCCCTGGGTCACTTACTCTAGGAACCTGGCCACCAGGCTGGGAGGAAGCCCAAGCCCCTCCACGGGGAGCCCATGGAGAGAACCCCACGGCTGGCGCCCACTGGCCAGCCGACTGCGAAGGGCACTCTCTGGTACCAGCTAGTGCTGTGTGAGCAGAGGTGAGCTTTCCCCACCAAGCCCAGGCCAAACTGCAGATCTGTGAGCACAGGGAATGACTGGTGTTGTTTTAAGCCACTGAGTTTTGAGGTGCTTTACGGCACAGCAAGGGATCACTAGGGCAGTGGAGGTCGGTGACTGGCCATTCGACGCTTTTAAAAGCCAGGAATCTGCACGCTCATCTATAATTACAGTCGCGGAGAGGTTTAGTTGCCAGGCACGGAATGGGCTTTGCCATTAAGTTCCCAACAAACAGTTCCCTGCCCCTTGTGCAGGGTCAGCTACATAACCTGTGGGACCCAGGGGCCAACGAAAGTGCAGAGCCCCTTGTTCAGAAGGCACTGGCAATTCTCCAGACGGCCACAGCAGAGCAGTCCACCGAGCTCAGCCGTTCTACGCGGGGACCCTGTGGGACCCCCCGGGCCACGTGGCCGGGGGGCTGCAGAGGTCCTGCTTCTTGTCTCTTCTTGGCTGTCCGACTGCGGGGACCACTTTGGCTCTGGCCAAGCTGCCTTATAAATGAGAACCCCACACTCTTACCATAGCTGCTTTTACTTTAACACCAGTTTTTTCACTGATTCCAGAGAAATTGGAAGGGAAGGAGAAAGAGAGGGAGAGAAACATCAGTGTGAGAGACAACACCCATTGGTTGCCTCCTGCACAAGCCCTGACCAGGGACTGAACCTGCAACCTGGGCATGTGCCCTGACCGGGAATAGAACCTGCGACCTTTCAGTTTGCAGGATGATGCCTAACTAGTTGAGACACTCCAGCCAGAGTCAGATTACTTTTTTCTAAAGGGAGATTGAAAACCAGCAAATAATCTTTACTGTTCTCTTAGACTAGACTGCAATTCCCCCACCCCAGCCCCAACATACACAGCAAGGGACCAAACTCATCAAGCCGGGACCTTAGGCAAACCCCTTCACCGCCACGGGGCTCAGTTTTCCCATCTGTTAAATGGAGAGGCTTACTCTTGCCCTGTCTTCCGTGGATCCCAGCACGGGGCAGAGAGCAGGGTGAAAGGAGGTACGGACAGTGCCAAAGGCCATCCGCCGGCTGGCCAGTCCTCCAGGGGAGGTCTCTGTCCCGCCTGTCCTCCCAGAGCCTGAGTCCCCCTGACCGCTGCCTCAGGCCACCTTCAAGGAGCGAGCTCTGCATCAGAGGACTCGGGAAGAAGTCTGGACTTCTGCTTGATCTCAGGCAGGGTACCCAGTCTCTGGGAACCGTCCCTTCTTCACCATAAAACAAGCAGCCAAGGAACCTCCTATCTCCCAGCTGTGATGACTTGCAAGTGCAAAGAAATGTGTCCAGAGGGCACAGCACCAGCTGACCACTGTGACAGAAACACAGCCCCGACCACAGCAGCAGCCTGGCCACGTGGGCACAGGGGCTAGTTCAGAACCGCAGAGTGGGGGGACTCGGCTCCGGCACCTCCTGGCTGCGCGGCAGGGGGTTGGCTGCTCGCTCCCCCTCTCTGAGGCTCAGTGAGTAAACGGCAGTGCCGACCGGCAGTCCACCTACCTTTCAGCTGTGCTTATGAAGCCCGAGTGCCTAAGAAATGTGGAAAGCCTTGGGCAGACTTGAAAGCTCTTTAAATGCTGCTTATGGTGACTGTCATTTACTGAACAGGGACCACGCCTGGCTCCAGGTCAAGCACTTCACCATGACCTCCACCCACCTTGCAAAGCAAAGTAATTATCGCCCATTCACTGCAGGTCAGGAAACCAAAGCTGAAAGCCCTCAAGAGCTTTGACTGAGGCCATGCGGCTGGGAACCCCTTGACCTAGAGGCCGAACCCTGGGGGCCCACTGGGACATAGGAAAAAAGCACAGGCCCTGCGTGATGATAAGATGACCCACACCCCACACCCCACACCAAAACACAGAGGCCTGTGGCCTTCCCAGGATTTTTTGGTTTAGTTTTTACTCTTCTGGAAGACACCCAAAGAAAGAGGAACCTCGGCTGCCGGCCTCCTGCCGTGCCCGAGCAGCCTGGACCCAGAGCTGCGATGTTAATTAACCGGGAATGTGACCTCAGCCCTGCCCTTTCTAAGAAACATCCAACTGGTTCCTGGCTACTGGCAGCCTCTGCCTTTGTCTCCCACTTCCCTCTGAACTGGGTTAAAACAACCTTTGCTGCTCCTGCTACGACTCTTCACGCCCAGCGCTGAGAGAATAGCAGGATGTTTATTGTTCTAAAGGAGGGGGATAGAAGTGACCCGAGTCTGATGCTCTGAGGATAGAGTCAGAGAGCCGTGCAACGGCCCGCCAGGCCCCCCTCGATCTGGCCCCACTGGCCGTCCGACTGCTGCGCTTCACCAGGTGAACTCCTCGAACCCCAAGGCCAGGGTCATTACCACCTCAGCACCTGTACAGCAGTGGCTCTGACTCCCGGGAACGCTCAGCCGCCACAGCCTCGCCTCGCCTCACTCACTTGCTATGTCACTCAGGTGGAACTTGAAGGATACCTCCTTCAAGAAGCCTTCCTAGACCACCTGGCTAGAACTGCCCCGCGCTCCAGTCGCTGCCACGGTGCCCTGATCGGGGCCTCCCCTTGCACATAGTGTGGTCGCCTCTGGAATGACCTCGCTCACAGGTTCGGTTCTGCACCACCATTGGTCTCTCACTCAGGGGACGCACGAGAGAAAGTCCGTCTCAGCACCACGTACCCTCTGCAGCTGGACTGGGCCTGACTCACCATAGGTGTAAAGTAGAAGGGGGAGGGAAGGAAGGAAGATTTTGAACAGCGACACAGTGCAGTCCGGGATGCACTGGGACCAAGAGCGGGACGTCCCCTGCAGAGGGACCGCAACACTCCATGAATGCCCGCAGTCACAGACAGCTGACTGGCCACCAGCCAGTCTTCTGACTGGGAGTGGGGGGGGGGGGCTCTCTGGGTCCCCCACAGAGTGAGGGGGGCCTGTCCACTGTGAGGTTCCCACAGCAACCTGGCCCCAAGGGAGGCCAGGCCCCAGGAGAGCCCGACAGCCCTGGTTCACCTTACCAACGCTAACACAGCCTGTGGGGGGCCAGCTCGGAACCAACCACCAACCATTTTCTGGGAGAGAAGTGTTCTAAGCCTAGTGCCCTTTTGAAGGTTACCTGTTTGTAAGCCAGAGGGGCTGGATTCTGCAGGCCAAGGAAGGACCCCTCTTGGCAAGTGGCCACCGGTTGGACCGAGGCCAGAAGCTGCCATACGGCAAACACAAGCCACATGTCAGGGGACGTCTCCCGATGCTCTGGAATCTCCAGACTTCCTGCAGAGTCAGGGTCTTGCTCCATCTGAGGGACAGGCCCTGGCCTTAGAGACTCTAAGAACCTGGAGTAGTTTCCTGCCCATGAGACCGTCTTGGGAAACAGCGGGTTTTCTCCGAATGCAATAGCTTCCGCGGGACTGATCGCTCTCTGTCACCCTCCGACGGCAACTCTTCAGGAAGAGGGCTGTGCATGTGCATGAGAAGGTCCCCTACATCCTGGGGACTACCATCCTGAGCAGCAGGGCCCTGGTCCATCTGTCCATCTGAACATCCGAACAGCCAGAGGTTAAGAAGCACCCCCTCCCCGCCGCGTTACTGGTGAGGCAGGGACATTTGCCCTGGCTCTCCCACCACCCATGCAGCCACCAGTTTCAATGGCGAGGTCTGGGTGGGGGCTGGAGTCCTGGGGGTGAGGTGGGGTGGGGCGGGCAAGGTCTGACTGAGGCAGGATAGTGAGAAGCTGGGGAAATTCCCTGACAAGTGGAATAAGGGAAACAGACAAAATAACCAAATAAGGCCGAACGATTTGAGCAATTTATAGCCAGCTAATGAGTCCCAAGACACTATCTAACGAAGGACACAGGAGCAAATGGTTTACTCGTTCCAGAGCGCCCAGGGACAGGCCAGCCTCAGTCCTGGTCCCTCTTCGATGATGTTCTTTAAAAATAAAGCCAACCAGAAAATAATCCCTAATCCCCCATATATGCGCATTTTTGATGGATCAGCCAATGGAAGGAGCCACCCCTCAGGCCTCCCCTACGATTCCGGCCACCAGAGAAAGATAAAAAGCCTCAAGACAAAAGACCCATGCAAGCGCTCCCTGGAGCCCACCCACACCTCGTGTCTCTGCTTTCTCCTCAGAGGGGGGAACTTGAAGGGACCCCACGAGACCTGCAGCCAGGGAACAGCGGGCAGTGGGAGCTCCTCCGGGCTAACCCCCGACCCTGTCTGAAAGACCCTTTCCTCTTTCTTTCTCCCATTGCTGCTTCTACCTAAGCCCTTCCTTGTCTCGCTGCCCCTGGCTGTAATAAACATACTCTCAAAATCACCTGGACTCGTGCTGTGAAATCTGTCCTACATGAAACCAAGAACACACACGCTATGGGCTGGCCCAAGGCAGCCCCAGCAGAGGCCTGGGCCCCGTCCAGTCACCTGCCCATGGTCCCAGGTCTCCTTCCTTCACCCTACAGGGCAGTCACAGTCCCAGCTGGCTGCCTGGGGTGGGAGCAGGCCCCAAGTTGACCCCCCTCCCTCGAGCTATGACCACAAAGGCAGCCTGGGCTCCTCCCAGCTCAAGCACGAAGCCTAGGCCCCCGTGTACCCCTTGGTCCTCTCCCCGTCTCCCCCAGGCTGGGGCATACCCACTGCTTTTGTGACTCCTTTTCTCATGCTGTGGGACTGCTCGGCACAGCCCTTTCTGCAAATGCCCAAAGGGAGCCTGGCGGACAGCAGCTTTACTCTGAGCATCCCTGAAGGCAGGCCCGAACCCTGCACCCCAGGGAGCAGGGGTGACACGGAAGAAGGGTCCTGCACAGAGGGGTGGAGAGGGATCCCCAGAACTTCTCCAAGACTCTCAGCCCCAGTGAGAGTTCCCTTAGCCTCATGATCACTTTTAAGGAACCTTACGAATTTTTAAGGATCAAACAGTTTTGTGAAGGGCTCCCGGGCAAGGGAGCGTGTCGTTTCCTTAAACATGTGTCAACAGCCTCACGTCAAGGCTGCTGAGCCCCTGCCCACTGGGCGTGTGGTGCCCTCCACGCTGCGGAGCTGCCCACACACGCATTCGGGCAAGTATCAGACACCCCACACAAACGTCTTCATGTCCTGGTATCACTGCCTCTCACAGGGTCCCAGACTCTCCAACTTTCCCCAAAACATCTGAGCAGTTTCAGAAACTACCCTGGGACGCCTGACCCAGCCCCAACTTCCTCCACAGACGAGCAGGCTGGTGAGTAAACAGCACTTTGGGGCCTGGCTTCCAGCGGGTAATTCCAGGAGTCTCCCTGCAACCTGAGACCCAGGCTGCTACAGTCTTGTCATCTGCCCACACAGCCCTCCCCAAGGCTACTTGTTGGTTTACAGGAGTCTGAAAGCCCCTAGGAGAACCAAGGAGAGGACAGCCGCTGGCTAGTGGAGGGATTATTCCTCAGTGTGGAAAGCAAAAATCCTGAAAGGCAGACTGACCAAGCAGAAGTCTTCCCCACCCCACCCCCACAGTCCAGAACAAGGCAGAACGTGGCTTTCGACATCCACATTCCCACCCCGGGTGCGGAGCAACTGCGGCGAGTGGGCGGGACCGGGCGCCATTGGGGTCCACGTGCACGGCAGGTCCACGGAAGATGCATCCTCATGTTGCAGCACAGACCAGGTGGTGCCTGCCAGGCAGGCAAGGACCCAGAAGGGCCCACAGTTCCTCATCTGTGGGCGGAGGCAGCCCCTGAGCAAAGCAGAGCAGGCCCTTGTCCGGGTGGCAGCTGGGTGGGCAGGGGCTCTGATGGGGACAGACACCGCAGCTGCTGAGGGTGCTGAGATGCCTCCTGCTGTGGGGACTGGTAGGGACATTCTGAGATGAGCAAGTTGATCCTAGGCTGTGGCCCGCGCGCTACGGGGCTACAGAAGAGGACAGAGGAGGGGGGTGGGGGAGAGGTGGCACCAGGAGGGTCCCACTCACTCCCCAGGCACAGGGCACAAACAGCGGCTGCGGCCGAGATGGGCCAGCCCACAGAGCCCTATCCCTCCACTTCCCTTTGGACTGGGGAGAAACCACAGGCACTGGCTCGGTGCCCCAGGGGCCATGTTTACAGTAACTGGGGCTGTCGGCCTGGCGGCAGGGCCCAGCGGGTATCACTCCTGAGGCCCAGGGCAAGGGTGTGGGCCTCACGCCTCTGATTTAGGTGGGCTCCAGCCCTGGGGGATGGGTCCGATGCCCAGGGCCCTGGGCCGTCTGTCTGTTGCTCCAGCAAACATCGCCATTCTGATCCAGCCCCATGGTTGTCTGGGCTGCATGCCCCACAGTCCTGGGGTAGGGGGTGCAGGGCAGCTGGGTGGGGGTGCAGGTAGAGACCAGCAGACCCCCTCCTGCATGGGCAGGCTGGTTGCCACTGGGTGCTGGACACTTGGTTGAGGCCCGATGGGCCTTGGCCGCCGGCCCGGTCCACCTGTGCCACCCTGGCTCCCAGGGAGCACCCCGCGGCCTCTCAGCCCCAGCCCGGGCTGGGCTTCATTTCCCAGAGGCATCGGTGGGCAAGGGGTCCTCCTTCCCTTGCTCCTCCACTGAGAACATGACGTCTCCGCAGCTGCCCAGAGGGGGCTCCGTCTCCTGCTCCGGGTAGTGCGCATGGTCCACTTCCAGATCCTCCTCAAGCTCGGGCCCCGCCGGCCCTGCCAGGCCCCGGCCCTCGGGCACCTCGGTCCTCACAGTCCCCACAATCACTGTGTCAGCCTTCATGATGTAGATCTTCTCTGCAAAGCGACAGGGCAGGTGCGGTGAGGAGACCAGAGCCCCAGAGGGTGGAAGGAGCGGGCAGAGGAGGGTCCCCATCCCAGCTCTGCCTCTCCTGCTGTGTGGCCTCAGGCAGACGACACAACCTCTCTGAGGTACAGGAAGCCCAGCCAAGCTGGCAGCTGGGAGCTATGTGCTGAGTTCAAACGTGGCCCACTTGCTACTGGTAGGAGGGGCTGGTGATTTTTTTTCATTACTTCTAAGGGGACGGGGTAGGGAAGGAGAGAACGGGGTTGGGAGAGGAAGCAAGTCGTGGGGCGGAAACAAGTCAAATCCAGAACAATGGCACCTTCCAAAGTCAACTGTGATTGAAAAATAAAAGTAAAAACAACAATAACAGCAGCACTAGGGAACTCGTGTACAGGGTGGCCTGCGCCGGATGCCGTTCGGGACGCCTTCCATACCTGAGCTCCAGAATCCTTACATCCTTTTTGCCAGGTAAATAGTCTGTCATTACCCTAATTACAGATAAAGAACCTGAAGCCCAGAGAGGTTAAATGACCTGCCCAAGGTCACCAGGTAGTTAGCAGAAACCCCCAAAGAAACGCTGGCTTCTCTGCCTTTTCCGCTCCTTTCCACATGCCTAAAGCAGAAACCCAGGGTGACCGACTTGTCCAGGTTTGGCCAGAATGCTCCTGGTTTTAGCCATGGAAGTCCCCCATCCCAGGGACTGGCAAAACCAGATGGCTAGTCACGCCCTGCAGAAACCTGAGTCCTATTTGAGACACCAGCGGCTGCCGTGTGAACAGCTCTGGGTGGGACGGGGTGGCGCATTTTGGTGTTTACTGCTTACTGTCTGTCTCCCCCCTGAGGCCCCCCTGGCTGTCCCTGCCTGGCCCAGGGTAGGACTGCTTGTGCGTGTCACTCAGAAGAATGTCCAGCCTGGCGCATCAGAGGCGTGATAGCCCGGGTGCTCCACGCCGCCTGCTTTCGGGGGCCTGGGAGGCTCGGGGGAGTTAAACGAGCTGCCGAAGAGGCTGGGAAGTGAAGTGGGGAGCCTGGCCTTCAGCCAGGTCAGCTGACTTCGAGTGCCAGCAGGCCAGCTTCTGATGGCTCAGGCCAGCTTCTCAAGCTCAGTGCAGGCTCCCCGCTCCCGGCTGCTCAGCCCCAGGATTCCAGAGCTGGGGTGGGGCAGGGAGCTCTGGACTTCCCTGGGTAACCAGTGACACCCCTCTTATTCAGGAACCCCCAAAACATTCTTGCAGCCCCTGCACCCTCAACACCACTGGGAAATGCCAGCCCTTCTATTCTGGTTTTAACACACCCAGGAAAGAGAGAAGTGTTCAAAACAGCAGCAGGAACTAAGGAGGAGACTAAGAGACAGGCGAGCTTCGGGCAGCCGCCCTGCACCCTGAAGGGAGATCAGGGCCTCAGGCCCAGCCATACACATCTTCACTAAGACCTGCAGGTCCCTGGATCTGGGAGAAGAGAGGGGGCACAGAGGAGACCAGACGGGGCTAGAGGAGGTGACAGAGAGGCAGAGAGGAGTAGGAGTGGGGTGCCAGGTTAAAGAAGCCAAAGTTGGGGGCCAGACTATCATTCCCCTCACATTCCCTGGGTCCTGTTCCCTCAGGCTCTGTCTCCCACCACAGGGTGCCCCCCCAAGAGTGGAGGGGGAGGGCTTTCCCAAAGCTACTTGGACTTCCTGCCTCACCTAGGGCTTCAGAATTCAGGGAAATTGTCGTAGTAGGTGGGGTACGATGGGGGAAAGGGGCTTCCCTGCCCAGTGCCAGGAGCTTGGGGGAGTGATGAAGCTCAGGCCATAGTTGGGTCCTCCTTGGGAACTGAACAAAGTGGGGGGTAGGGAGCTCCTCTGGGGTGGTGTCAGCAGGAGAAGGGGCCTACTGTCCTTTGGATGTCCCAAGAAACCCTCCGAGGCCTTCCCTCCCCCAGCAAGGCTCCCAGGCTGGCTTGGCTCCAGGCGGGCTGCCCGTGGCCTGCCTGACCTCACACCCAGCTGTCCTAGAGTCTGGCACCTGTCTCCACCACCCCCCAGACACTCCCGGGGCCCCACCCCTGAAGTTCCAAGCACTGAACTCACAGGGGCTCAAAAGTTCAACTTAGGCTTCTTAGGAAATTTGAAGGAAATGCTTTTGGCAGTATTTCCCCAAATATATTCTTTTTAAATTAAATTTGCCACACGCTGCAATTCCAAAAGTTTTTGTTTGATATGAAAGACTCTGCCCCAGAGTTCTACCCACCACCACCTTCCCGGGAAGCTGGAGATGGGGCCCCTGAGGCCCTGCCCCAGGGGGCTCACAGACAAGTGAGGACGCAGGAGAAGGTCACACACACAGTTGCACTGCTCTGTGCCAAGGACACTGGTGGGGAGGCCTGGAGTCTGGGGAGCACAGCAGAGGTGCATTGGGTCTAGACAGCAGAGTGGGAAGAGCAAGGAAGGCCTCCTGGAGGAGGAGGCAGATAAACAGGGTCCGGGGACATCAGGAATGCAGATGCAAGGGGGTGGAGTTGGCCGCCCCAGGTGAGGAAGCGGCGCCCATAGAGAAGCTTAGAAGTGAGAGAGACCCAGTGACCTTAGGAAACTGCCACCGAGCAGAAGGACATGCGGGGTCAGGGGTCGGGTGAGCCTGGTGGGGAGAAGGCAGCCCTGAATGTCGGAATAAGAATCCTGGAATGCATCCTGAAGTCGCAGGGACCCCGAAGGGTCTTAAGCAGAGTGTAACATGGAGAGGTGCACAACTGGGGAGAAGCGTTCTGGTGGCACCAGGGTGGAGAGAAGGAGGCGTGAGGCCCGAGTGAAGCCAAAGCAGAAGGTGTGTCCGCGCTGGAGGCGGCTGCAGCCTGGGAAGCGCTGGCCTCCGTGCCCACAGGGGCCGGAGGTGGTGTGGACGAAGCAGGGGTTTCAGGGTCCTGAGTGAGCCGTGGGCCGGGGAAAATCACTTCACGCACCCTCCATCCACAGTTTCCCCAATTGCGAAAAGGGGAAGAAGACATCACCCTCAGAAAATTGTGTGACAAAGAGATGTGACGTCTGCAAGTGCCCGGAATGCCTCGGACAAGTGACAGCTCTGATGTCACCGTGTCTCCCCCTCCTGGCCCCCTCAGGGGCTCTTCGTTGGAAACTGGGGGTGGCATTCCCTTTTCTCTTCAGTCACGGTGGCGCCGAGCAGGGGGTGCCCCTTCCCCTCACCCCACCCCACCAGGGCAACGTCAGGTAATTCTCGCCCTGGCCCTGTGAAGCCGGCACCACCACCACTGCTGCTCCACGGGCCACCCAGGGGCAGGGTGACACGCTCACAAAAGCGTCTCCCACTTACTGGGGCCTTCTGGACCCAGGGTCCCTGTTCTCAGTTGGGAGCCCGGGACCCAGGGCCCAGCACCCATCGCCCCACTGCCCTCTCAGCCCTGACCATGCTAGGAGCCCCAAACCAGCAGACTCACCTATCCTGTTGTTGGTGTTCTCCGTGGTCACCTGGGGCTCAGGAAGGTCCCTGGGGGACGAGGGGCCCCCACCTGGACTGGCGCCCAGCAGCGGCTGGCTCTCCCGCAGAGCCGGCTGGCTCGCTAACCCCAGATCTCCAGTGGAGGGCTCTGCCACCGAGACGACTGTCTTTAGGTCCTGCAGGCACAGAAGGGGCAGGCGCTGATGCAGGGCGCCCTAACCTGCCCCTCCATCCCCCGTCTCCGAACTGCGAAGCCCCATTTCCTTCATCCCTGTTGACCCCAACCAGTCTCCCTCGAGGCTTTGGAGCTGCCACACACCCCCGCAGCTTCTTGGCCTTGACAGCATGACCCACCTGTGCCTGAGGTTCCAGGAAAAGCCAGGCTACCTTGAACTTGTACTAAATAATGCGGATCGTGGCCAATATCACATGTGTGTACCTTCCGAAAGGTTAATCCTCAGAGCCACCCAACAAGGTGACTGATATCAGCACCCTCTTCATTTTACAGGTCAGGAAACTGAGGCGCAGAGGAGTCACGTGACTCGATTGGGGTCAGGAAGTGCCCAGCCAGTACTCGAACCCTGGCATCTGGCTCCAGAATCCACATGTGGAAGGGCCAGTCTACAAGTATCAGCTCCAGGCCCCCTAACTGCCCAGCCCTGGCCTCCGGGGACAGCAGCTGGCTACAATTACACTAATGCGTTCTAAAAATAGCTATGCCTTCAGGAAAGTGTTGGTTTTGTTTCTGACTTTGATAGGTGAGTGCAAAGGAGAAGTGGTCTCATGGAACCTTCTAGCATGTAGCATTTACCTGCTGCCTTCAGAATGGAACGAGATTGAGTAACTCAGAAAGTATACCTACATACTTCTGAATAGCATAGCAATTTGAAATCCAAAACACAGCAATTTTTAACAATTTACTGTGGACGTGTTGGCCCATGTAGCCGTATAAGATATTCAATTATCTTACAAATCATTAATTACTTTTTTCTTATTTTGTTAAGATTTTATTTATTTTTTAGAGAGAAGTTAAGGGAGGGAGAAAGAGAAGGAGAGAAACATGGATCAGTTGCCTCTCACACGCCCCCAGCTGGGAACCTGGCCTGCAACCCAGGCATGTGCCCTGACTTAGAATAAAACTGGCGACCTTTAGGTTTGCAGACGGGCACTCAACCCACTGAGCCACACCAGCCAGGCTGAATACCTTTTTCATGAAATTTCTCGGTATTTAACAGCAACTTGTTCGATCCAAGAGTATTTGAATGTGACCTCCCGCAATTTAAAATTGAACTTGGATTGTGGTCCTGTCTATTATGGAAACCTTTCTCCACATATAAATGGGGTATTTTTTTCTTTTTAAAACTTCATTTCAACATAACTATGCTGGGAGAAAAACACTTATATTGGTTAATGGAATGCAACTTAAGTTTAACTTATTCTACACAGTTTGGATCAAAAACCTGGTACATGGTTGAAGCATCACAAAAAAGAATTTGCAATCTGGTTTCTTTCTCATCTGTTACAGATGTCTATAGAAGATTATCCATCAAATGCTGATGAAGGAGACAGCAGGGACCTTGAGAAACGGACCTTGGCTTTGTCCCCAAAACTGCACCGCCGGCACTGAAAATGTTCACAAGATCAGTGCAACGACAGGCCAAGACGCCCCGCTGCCCGTTTTTACAAGGGCAGTGACGAATGGATGCTGAAGACAGTGGGGGTGCCTGTGCGTGCACGGGAAACTTTAAAAGCTATGTTATTTAGTAAACGTTACGTGTAGGTTACAAACTGTCCATGTATAAATGTGTGAGTTAAAAGAAAGTAATGTAAGATTTGATAGGTGAAGAAGAAGGTGGGTGAATCCCTGAGACCCAGCCATGGGGAGGCTTGGTCCTGCCCCCACCCTCAGCTCCAGAGGACACTGCCCCAGCTCCCGCTGCCTGAGCTGCCCCTGGGGGCTGGGCACAGAGCCGGGCGCCAGGACAAGCCCAGCGAGGACCTGGTGTACGGGTCCCATCCTGGGTGGTTGTAGGATCAGCGGTAACGGTTGCAAACACCCTAGCCCGCAGTGTGCTCGGTGCACACTGCGTAAAAGGCAGATGAGGCTGGGCTGACTGGGAGGCAGCTCAGGGCAGAGCACCAGCTTTGGAGTTACCAGGGTGGCTCGGACCCTAGGACATCTGCTCTCCAGCTGTGGAGCCACCTTTCCTGTCTGGGCCTCTGTTTCCTCTTTTCGAGAACAGGCGCAGTGCCAACCGCTGCGCTTCGAGAGGATGACCAGCGAGAACGTCGGGAAAGCACAAAGTGAGGTGCCTCACTCGTGGGAAACGCTGGATACATGACAGCTAAGTTTTTAGCAACTCTTGCTACTGATTTGTCATCCCAGCTTCGAGAGCAAGGCTCATGGGGGAGTGAAGGAGAAAAGGGGAATTAACACAGGCTTCCTCATGACCTGACTGCACCTGGCACCCAAAGCAGCCAAAATCAAGTCCACAGTCTAGCAGGCCTTCCTGGAAGTCCCCGGAGGGATGAGCCAGGGGCTGGAGGCTGCTGCTGGGGAGGGAGGTGGGAGGGGTGGCCAGGGCCTGGCTGAGGGCCTGCTCTGCTCAGAGTGCCTGCATGGGGCAGACCCAGCATGAACTTTCAGGGGACCAGGCAGCTCTTAGCACCAGCAGATTGGTTGAGGAGCCAGATTTAGGGGCACCAGGCTAGGGTGGGGGTGGGGTGGTACTTACTGCCTGGTTCCTCTGGGGCCTGGTATCTGCAAAGAGAAAAAAAGTGGTAACTTCACCAAGGAGGGTCTGGCAGCAGCTGGGTCCTGCCCCACCCCTCATGGGGGCCAATGCCACCCCTCTGCCCCCCAGCAGTTGCTGATGCTCAATTAGGCCCTCGGTCTGGAGAACAGTGGGCAGGTTTCGGGGTCCACGCCCACGCTGCCCAGGCTGGGGTCACCGGGGCTCACTTCCCCAGCAGCCGTCAGAGAACTGGGGAACCACCTCTCCTCCAGCCACCAAGCCAGTCAGCACACTGGACCCCTCCCCAACCCACCCACCCCCACCCCGCTGCTTCAACACACACACACAGCAGGAATGGTTCAGGAGAGGCACACGCCCCCACCGGAGCCAAGGAGGCTTTGCTGACCCAGAAACTGGTCTCCAGCAGCTGCGCCCACCTTGTAGCACTCGGGGCCTGGAGGGCCCAGATCAGCGTCAACACCCGGAGGCCCTCCTGGCAGGCTGACGGAGGGTGAGTGACAGGCCCTGGGGGCATTTTCTGAATCCTGTGCCGGACACGCCTGCAGCCAGGCCACCCTGGAGCCCCGCTGGCTCAGGCCACTCCGAGTTCGATATTCTGCGCACTGTGCTTTCAAAAGCCCATGTGACCGTCTTTGGGGAGAAGAGCTGCACCCTTTGGTGGGCTCGGAGCTGCGGATGCGATGACTCTTAGGGCACGACCTTTATCCTCTCCTCCCAAACCCCCACCCTCTGCTCTGGTTTTTCTCTCCTACTGAGTAGGGTGCCAGGTCATGGCCAAGTGTAAATTGACAGTTAACCATGGCCCAGGCATCTGGTCTACCCCAGAGCACACCAACTCCCAGGCACGGACCACGCTGCAGAGGAGCGCAGCCTTTTCCGACTCTCCGGGAGGCCACCTGCGCAGACCAAGAATATGTTCCTGTAGGGTGTGCGTACCTGACCAGGGAAATCGGCTGCAGAGGTGCCAGTACACCAGCTAAGTCACTTCTGGAACATTCTCCCTCATTTCACCAGCTCTGGGGAACCACCAACCCCGAATCCTCACCGAAAACCCCCCAGAGGCAGGCCAACCATGATGACACAAGTAAGTGGACACACGGAGCTGCGTGGAACACAAGGCCAGTTTGGGAAACACTCCTATGTGCCCCCTTTAAATGCCTGTTAACAGCCTGGCTGCTGTGGCTCAGTGGACTGAGTGCCAGCCTGCAAGCCAAAGGGTCACTGGTTCAATTCCCAGTCAGGGCATGTGCCTGGGTTGTGGGCCAGGTGCCCAGTAGGGGTGCTCAAGAGGCAACCACACATTGATGTTTCTCTCCCTCTCTTTCTCCCTCCTTTCCCCCTCTCTAAAGATAAATAAATAAAATATTTTAAAAAAATAAAAAATAAATGCCTGTCAACAGACCAGAACGATGATGAAAAGTACATGTATAAAATGACCCAATTCTTCACTGTAGATTTAACACACCTGGTGCACTTACTCAATCTGATAACTGCTGTTCCCAGCAGCCCGGCCACCTCAGGCAGGGCAGCTGGGGCTCCTTCCCACCAAGCCACCACTTTGAGAAAATACTCTGTGGCCTGAGGCACATTCTTTCAAATGATGTCAGTAAAGCCGAATCCCCATTCTTAGTGGCAGGTTTTGAGTTTTGCAAACAGCCAGCTGTGATTCGGTGCCAAGTCACTGGGATAGGGGGTGGTCTGGGGTGACAAAGTACCGAGACAAAAGTAAATAAAAATGATAAAACTCAGTCTTGGAGAGGATGTGGGTAAACAGGGGCACAGCTGCTGTGGCAGCTGGTCCCTGGGAACTGGTCCCATTGTTCGTTCTTGGGAGGCTTGGGCAGTGTGGGTCTCACACCCTCTGACCTAGTAATCTCTCTGCTTTGAGGACATACCCTCAGGAAACAACCAGAAAGAAAAGAAAAGGCCGTTCTCAGCAAGGGTGCTTGTGATAACCAAAGAGCTGAAAGCCAGCCAGATGCCAAACACCCTGAGGAGGAGGCCTTCCTGGCAGCTCACCCCAACAGTGACCTTGCCTCCCCCAGCCTTGGTCATCTCGACTGGAAAATGGGGCGGCCTTTGGAGAGGTTTTTGGGAGGTTAAAGGAGATCTCGAAAAGGACGTTGGGTAAAAACGAAGTAAATCTGAGGAGCGTGCCGGCTTCAGTCGATAGCACTGTATCAACATGGGCTTGTTCATAGTGACAAACGAATTCACAGCGACATAAGATGTTAATTACAGAGGAGACTGGGGGTGGTGGTATGTAGCGACTCTCTGTATTACCTTCTCAAACATTCTGTACATCGGTTCTAAAAAATGAAGTCTACTCAAAATGTTTTCACACTGAAAAGGGAAGGTGCGCAGGACACTGCCCAGCACATAGTGGGTCCCTGGACCCGCTCTCTCACAACAGAGACAAGATGGGCAATTGACACTGACCCTCCCAAACCAGCACGGGGTAACACCAGCGTGAAAAGGCAGAGTGCAGAACTCGAGAGCAGCCGCCTCCCGCCGGCCCACGGCCCCCCTGTGTGCTCCGCTGAAGACTCCGAACAACTTGTGCCAAGTACACAGGTCGATTGCGAAAGACCTTTTCCCTTAAAAATGTTGCCTCAGTCCACTGTCTCCACTTATTGGCCGCACTGCTTTTGGAATCATGATGATCTTCCCGTAAACTCACCCCAGGACCTGAGTCCAGGGACACGCTAGGCATCAGCGGCCCTCTTGGGCCAGCACGTGGCATCCCGGGGCTGCCCTGAAGGCTCCTGCAACTGAGCTCGTGGGTCTTGGCTCACTCCCACCCTCTGTCCCTTCCACCCCAGTCACTCTCCCTTTCAGTGCCAGCCCCTCTCTAGCCTGAGGTCCCAGCTGCTGTGGGAAGTAAAACAGACCCCAGGAGAGGGTTTGGCACAGAGGTTCAGCCAGGCTTTGGCAACTGGCACATCTTGATTCAAATCCTGGACTCCCTGCAGAGCTGGAGGACTCCAGGGCAGGGGCAGGAAAGAACAAGCTAGGCTGGGAACATCTCAGAGTAAAGAAGTACTCCAAACGCAAAAGGGTGGGGACAAAAGGACACCAGGGCCAGCTTGACACGGCCCCCTCCGACCTAACTGGGGCCAGTTCGAACACCAAACTGAAAAAGACGGCAGCAGATGAAACAGGAATCCATGAGTCAGATACAAACACATAAATGAAGAAGAGGAAAGCCTGACTCGGACCAGCTCATTTACATATCCTCCAAGTGTCTCCCCTCCAAGTCCTTGGTGATTATCAAGGGGAAAGGGGCCACGTCATGGGGGAGAAGCCTGGCACACACCACCTGAATCAAAGCGAACCACAGCCAGAAAAGGGAGCAGGCGACACCCGGGAGGGCGGATGCCACAAGGAAGGGCTCCACGTCGCTCCGGGCTCTTCCCGCCGGAGACGCACCGTACCAGACAAGGCCGCTGGGCAGGACACCCACGGAATCACTGGTGGACTCTTCAGAAGGGGCAAGATCATGAACATGAAGAGACAGGAACTGACCCTGCATCACAGAGACCCGACCACCCAGTGCGGCACGAGACTCAGAACTGAATTCTTCTGCGCTGAAGGACGTTGTTGGGGTCAATGAAGAAGCCTGAACGGGGTCTGAGAATTAGTGGGCGGCGGCACATCAAGGCAACGCCTCTGATTTTGATGGTTTTACAGCGGCTGTGTAAAAATTTGCCTCGCTAGGAGGGAATACCCACTGAAGCGTCAGATATAACGAGGTGCTAAGTCAGCAACTTACTCTCAAAAGGTCCAGGAAAAGTGAGCTCTGCCTCGCCCTTGGGACATGTCTTTAAGTTTGAAGTTGTTCCAAAAGAGCAACACAACTTTTTTTCCCCCTCAAACTAAACCTGCCTGGATGAACTGATAAAGTGATGACTTTAGTGTCCATTAAAACAAAGGACTGAAAGAATTTTAATCAGTTTCTCAACCAGGAGTGATTTTTCCCTCCAGGGGACATGGGACAACGTCTGGAGACATTTTCAGTTGTCACAGCTGGGAGGTGCTCCTAGCAGCTGGTGGGCCTAGAGACCTGGGCCCGACACCCTACAGCGCTCAGGACTGCCTCCCAGCAGAGAATGATCCGGGCCGCACGTCAACAGTGCGAGGGTGTGAGACCCTTTTTACAAAAACCTCACCACCCACAGTAACAACGAAATCCTGCCCACTACCCACATGGCCCTAAACATCTTCCCGAGCCTCTGGTCCCCCCTCTGTGAATGGAGGACAACAGCAGTGGCCGCCTCCCAAGGATGCTGGGAGGTGGGGAGAAAGAGGTCTCGTATGGGCTTTGTAAACACCAGCCACCAAGGACACATGCGGCAAAGTCAAGTCAGTCCCGGAGATGACTGGTGAGCACGTCACGGACACCTGCCCGACCCACCGTGTACTGGGCTGGGCTCACACTACCATCCTGCTACCCTTCAGCACCTGCCGCTGGTCTAAAAGCTCAGGAGAGCAAGGACAGCTCTGGACCCACCAGGAACCACCCAGCGATGGTGAGTAGCTGCACGAGCGAACAAATGAGTGAGCACTCCACTCCTTCACCCCCAAAGCACCCGCTGTTCCGCCCTGCGCAGTCTTCGCCCAGCTGGTACCCTGCGTGCTGACCCTGGCCTCGCCTGCCAGCCCGTGCCTGGGAGACCCAGACCTCCCGGGCATCCACCGGAAGCTGGAGGCCCAGAACCAGCCACTGCTGAGTCTCAGGGCTCAGGGCTCCTTGCAGAGCTGGTTTCTTAAGGGCAGGTGTTTTTCTCTCTCTTTTTTTCTGTGTGTGACAAAACTGCTGTCACAAAGGTTCGAAGAAAAAAATAAACTGACGGCAATGGAAATTCTAATACTAGAAAAATGTCAAGAAAGCAAACACGGGTTTCAATGAGACACTGAGCCTGACAGCTCATGGAAAAAGGCTTGAAACTATCAAAACACAAAAACCCCCCTTGCGGAGGGGACATGAGCTTGGGCTTGTGAAACTCATCAGATTCAAACCGTGCCTCCGAGGACCGTGTTTTTGTTCCCAAGTCGAAAGTTGGGCCACAGCAAGGCTCTCCAAAGGTCCTGGAGAGATAGGGGGCAAAGGGGCCACGACCCGGCCTGGGGCTGACCACTGGAGGCCCGGGGGGCCATGGGGTGGACAAAGCTTGGGGGGAGGAGGAGGAGGGTTCAGCTCCGAGCCCTCTACACACAGAACAGTAATCTCAAGGAGCAGCGTCTGAGTCTGGAGTGGCTCTTCTTAGGACCTGTGACCTGGGGCCAGTTGTCTACCTCCTTACAAAAAGAAGATCATCCCCCACAGCCCCTGGGGTTCCTGGGTCAGGAGACCCTGCAGCAGGAGCAGGGGTGGGGGGCCTGCCTTGGAACCAGACAGGGAAGCTCAGACCATTCAGGTTTGCTCCTCCTCCGAGGTCAGGGCCGGCACCCAGAGTGCTGGAGAGGACCCTGCCCTGCCTTGAAAGGGGCTCCCAGGGAGGAAGAAGACACTCGGTACAAGGCGTCTGGGAGGCCTCTCCCCCCAGGAGAGATCTGTTGCCTGGATGGGTGGGGAGGGCGGGGGCTCCAGAAGGCTGCCTGGAGGAGCTGGCCTGGAGGCTGGGCAGCGATCAGAGAGCAAGAACAACCTAGAACTCAGGAAGGCCTGGGATTCCTGGGGAGGGACAAGGCCCCAGACACACGTGACCACTTACCCACAGGCTCCTGCTGGGGCCGGAAGGTCTGTACTGGGCGGCACAGGTAGAGTTCTGAAATGACAACCAGATGGGGACTGAGCCTCAGAGGGCCTCGGAGGTCGGGGCAGGGAAAGCACAACACCCAGCCCTCCCCAGGGCCCTAGCCACTCACTCTGCCGAATCCACTTCCAGCAGGTCCTCCGGTGGCACACAAGGAAGGAGCCAGAGCCGATGAAGACCACCAGCGCCAGGACCACCCAGAGGAGCACCGAGCCTGGAACACAGAAGTGGCCCTGCAGTCTACACCCCAAGGCTGGCACCCCCAAAGTCCGCTTTATGGTGTTGAGCCAGGGGCCCTTTCCTGCGCCAGCACTGGAAACTGGACCTTGGATCTGGCCCAGCCCTCACCCACCTGTGCTCCCCCCCTGGCTCCAGGAAGCCCATGGGGTGGCTTAATAGTGGAGAAAAGAGCAAACCAGTCCTAGAGGGTGGGGAAGGGAGGAGCCAAGTGGCCAGGTGAAGAAGGAGTTGAGCTCCAAAAGGACAAGGACGGGGGACTGTGGAGGAGGCACATGGGACGTGTGTCCCGGCAAGATGGGGGGCTCCGTGAAGGCGGGCATGGGGTCCACTCCTCACAAGAACACACTCAGCCCTGGGCCATGGGCACCGTTACCATCACCACCTCCATTTTACAAACGAGGGAAACTGAGGCTCTCAAAGGTTAAGTAACTCGATCAAGGTCACCGTAGGGTAAAGGACAAAATCTCGGCTCAGGCCAGGCCAGGGGGACTCCACGCCCTGAACTGCTACCCGGGTATATTTCTTCACACCTCAGTACTTAACTTGCCTCCTTTTTTCTTTTGTCGCTTGGGAAGATCATGAAACTAGTTACTGTTTCCAGTGCATTTTTAGATGCTAAAAAGCAGTTTGTGCCAGAGAAGTGCTTCTCAAACATGAATGTGCAGAGGAATCTCCTGGGAACCATGTTAAAATGCAGATTCTGATTCTGCAGGGCTGGGGTGGAGCCCCTAATTTGTTTTTCTACCAAGTTGCTGATGCTGCAAGAACCGCTGGCCTGAGAACTACTGCCACCTGGTGCCCAGCACTAGACCTGCAAGTCCTGGAATGAATTGCACTTAAAGCAAGCTAACGTCAGCAGGGAGCTAGCTGGTGGTGAGCGGCTGGCCACGTACTCACCTTGCATGGTACATGCTGTGACCATTTTACATGGGGGGAAACTGGGGCTCAAAGGCATTAAGCAATTAGCTGCAGTCATAAAATCATTCACCAAATATCAATACTTTCTGAGTAGCAATTATGGGCCATGAGCAGGAAGCTGTAAATGAAATCCCTACTCACAAGAATTAAGAAACAATAGCTAGCAAGTGGCAGGGCCCCAGCCCCAGCCCAAGAAGCCAGAAACCCAGGGTCCACCTTGGTCCCCCAACCCAGCGGATGCCCCAGCCCCAGGAGAAGCCTCCCTCCTACTGCCTGCTTGGGAGGAGGGCCCTGCCTCCTGGGCATGACCGTTACCTGAAACCAGGATGGGTCTTCCCGTGGAGGGGAAAGAGATGGGCGCGCTTGTGGAGATGGAGGCGTCCTCCTGGGCGTGAGTGGCGCCCCCTCTGTGCCCTTTACTGGGCTGGGAGTCGGCTGGGGAGGTCTGAGAGGGGCTGGTGCTGCGGGCACAGAAGCCGGAGGTGGGGGTGATGATGGGGACGGGAGAAAAGAAGTGTGAGCTCAGGAGTACTTCCTTCCCTCTGGAGATTGCGCAGGCGGGGCCTGAGTCCCCAGACCCTCTGCCCGCAGTCTCTGCCAGGCACTCCAGGGGCAGGGCCTGCCTGTCAAGGCCTGCGGGCTTGGTGCCAGCCTAGAGCCAGGCACATGCTCTCCAAAATGACTTGCAGGTTTGGTACAGAGACCCAGCCTGAGCCCCACCTCTGCCCCCAGTCCAGTTCCCCGGGAAGGGTCCACGGGGTCACCTGTTAGGAGCCTTGCTGTCCTCTGGGCTGGTACTGCAGTTAAGGTGGGTCCCCGGGGAAGGCAGCTCATAGCTGGTGTCCCTCTTAGCTGTACCTGCAAAGAGTGGTCTTAAGAATCAGTGCCAAGGAGCCTTACCCAGCAGGGACTGGTGACTTCCAGGGAGGCAGCACAGCCACAAGACCCGCACCCTCAGGGGCTGATAGGCTGGTAGGGTTCACAGATGCGACTCAGGTGTCACATGAGGGCACATGAGGTCCCTGAAACAGGGGACTCGACACAGTCAGGTCTCTTGTACACACTTATTCATGGTGCACCCTTCATAGCAGCCCAAGAAGTGGAAACGGCCTAAATGTTCAAGTAGTGTCCCTCTACCCTGGGATGTTGCTTGGCAACAAAAGGAGCAAAGTATCAGCACATGCTACAGCATGGTGACCCTCTGGTGTGTTCTGTTCAGTGAAAGAAGCAGACACAGAACACACACGTATTCTGAAAATGTCCCCAAAGCTCTAATCTAGGGGGACAGAAAGTGGATTAGTGGCTTCCGAGCCACTACCCGGGCACGAGGTTTCTTAGATCCTTGTGTTCACCGAAAAAGAAAAGGCCAAAGTGAGAGGCAACACATGTTTATTTGAGATCCCAAAGAACAGCCATTTGGGAAGCTCTGATTCAGACAGGGCCCCAAAGAGTGGTCCGACCCGGAGGCACAGGCAGGGGGTACATGTGAGAAGGGGAAGGGGAACGGTGACGTCGTTAGAAGGGATACTCCATCGATGGAAGGGTGGTTACACCCACAAAAGGAAGGCATGAGTATGGGTGCGGATGCGATAACACAGCGACGCTGACTCTAGGGAACGGCTCTAATTTTCGGTCCTGCGGCCTTCAGCCCGGCAGTCATCGTACCTGCTCTCCCGTTGTCTCTGCGAACGGCTCCTTGGGGCGCTCGGTGGTGTGGGCCCCGCCCACAGGTGGTGGTGCCCAGTTCCGACAGGTGTGAGGCAGAAGATGCGCAAGGCAGTGCTTCCGGATTGGCGGCTCTGACCCCATTTTCAGTGGCTCTGTTTACATTAGTTTTTTACAGTGGTGACAGTTTCACAACTTTGTACATTTCTTTAACATCATGGAATTGCACACTTAAAATGAACCCCTGTTATGGCATAGGAATTATACCTCAATAAAGCTGGTTTTAAAACGCAAGTCTCTCTCCCCAAAGCAATGAGTCGGATCAGCAACGGCACGGGATCGGGGTGGCAGGCAGCATGCACCATGGGCCCCACCCCCGCCCTGCCCCACACCGACACCCCTCTCTGGGGGTCTCTGCAGCTCCTCCAAGTCCAGGCCTGTGTCTGCCTCTCTCCCCACCAATGCCTGAATGTGGCCATATGACGTGTCTGGTCAGTGGACAGGGACAGAAATGACAGGGTGCCTGTTTCCGGTCTGGGCCTTGAGAGGCCTCTGTCCGCCACTGCCCTCCTCTGCACTTCCACCACCACCGCCATGAGCAGACCATGCTGGGTGCCGGGGGCGGGGCGGGTAGCCAGCCCCTGCTGGTCCCAGAAGTGCGAGCAACACAAAAAGCAAAACCAAACCAAACCTGGGAGCCCAGCAATGCCGCCGGGCCGCCCCACAGAGGAGTTGGAGAGGACCTGGGAAATGCCGAGACCGTTTGCCACGCGCTGCTCCTGTGGCCACAGCTAGCGAGACGGCCAGATTTATGATTCAAAAGCCCCAAGGGGAACAGGTGCGCCATCTCCAGCCCATTGTGATCATGTAGGAAAGTGGCCTGGAGATTCTAGACCTCCTGATTTATTCCAGAGAAACCTGATAAACAAATGTAAATAAAGAAATTTCAATTTCTCCTGATATTTAAAGGTTGTCTCCATTTTAAAAGTTCTTTTCTTTTGAAATCAACTTTATTGAGACATAATCTGTACAGAAAGAAAATGCTCCCTAAGTCTGATGAATTTTGAAGAATGTATGTGTTCTTCTAACTATAACTCTACTCAAGATCTGTACAATTAACTTGATATACCACGTAAACAAAATGAAGGATAAAAGTCATGTAATCATACCAATAGATGAAAAAGCATTTGACAAGATTCAACATGCATTTTAAAAAAAACCTCTCAGCAAAGTGGGGGTAGAAGGAACACACCTCAATATAAAAAACACCATATATGACAAACCTACAGCTAATATTAGTCAGTGGTAAAAAGATGAAAGCTTTTTATTTAGTATCAGAAACAAGAAGGACGTCCACTTTCACCAGTCTTACTCTCCAGAGTACTGGAAGTCCCAGCCACAGCAATCAGACAAGAAAAAAAAAAGGTACCCAAATTGGAATGGAAGAAGTAAAACAGTCATTATTTGCAGATGACATAACACTATATAGAGAGAACTCTAAAGATTCAACAACAACAATAAACTATTAGAGCTAATAAATGAATTCTGTAAAGCAGCAGCATATAAAATTAATATTCAGAAATCTGTTGTATTTTATATACCAAAAACAGACTGTCAGAAAGAGAAATTAAGAAAATCTCACTTACAATTACATTAAAAAGAATAAAATTACCTAGGAATAAATTTAACCAAAGAGGTAAAAGATCTATACTCAGAAAAGTATAAGAAACTGAGGCAAAAAAAACTGAAGAAGATACAAATAAATGGAAGGCTATACCATGCTCATGAACACACAGAATTAACGTTGCTAAAATTCCCATACCACCCAATGCAATCTACAGATTCAGTGCAATCCCTGTCAAAATACCAATAACATTTTTTCACAGAACTAGAACAAATAATCCTAAAATTTATATGGAACCACAAAAGACCTCAAATAGCCAAAACAGTATTGAGAAAGAAGAACAAAGTTGGGGGTATCATGCTACCTGATATCAAAACTATAGCCCTGGTTAGTATGACTCAGAGGATTGGGTACCATCCTGCAAACCAAAGGGTTGCCGGTTTGATTCCCAGCCAGGGCACATGCCTGGGTTGTGGGCCAGGTCCCCATTAGAGGGCGCTTGAGAGGCAATTCCATATTAATGTTTCTCTTCCTCTCTTCCTTCCTTCCCCTCTCTCTAAAAATAAATAAATAAAAATCTTTAAAAAACTATACTGCAAGGCTATAGTAATCAAAACAGCATAGTACTAGCATTAAAACAGACACACAGATCAATGGAACAGAATACAGAGTCCAGAAATAAACCCATGCTTATATGGCCAATTAATCTATGACAAACGAGGCAAGAATATATAATGGAGTAAAGACAGTCTCTCCAATAAACGGTGTTGGGAAAACTGGACAGATGCATGTAAATGAATAAAACTGGATCACTTTTGCACACCACATACAAAAAACTCAAAATGGATTAGAGACTTAAATGTAAGACCCCAAACCATAAAACTCCTAAAAGAAATGTAGGCAGTAAACTCTCTGACAATTACTCTTAGTAATATTTTTTTGGATATGTCTCTCCTCAGGCAAGAAAAACAAACAAACAAAAAAAATAAACAGATGGGACTACATCAAACTAAAAAGTTTTTTCACAGCAAAGGAAAACATCAACAAAACAAAAAAGCAACCAACTGAAAGAGAGACGACATTCACCAATAATACACCCTATAAGGGGTTAATATCCAAAACAAATGAAGAACTCATACAACTTAACACCCCAAAGAAAATGTGATGAAAGAATTGGCAGAGGATTTGAACAGACATTTCTCCAAAGAGGACATAGAGATGGCAAATAGACATATGAAAAGATGCTCAACATCACAAGTCAGGAAGATGCAAACTAAAGCCATGATGTGATCACCTCACACCTGTCAGAATGGCTGTCATCAATAAATCAACCAACAACAGGTGTTGACAAGGATGCAGGCAAAGGGGAATTCTTATGCACTATTGGTGGATTGTAAATTGGCGCAGCCCTTATGGAAAACAGTATGGAGCTTCCTCAAAAAAATTAAAAATACTACCACCACATGACCCAACAACTCCACTTGTTTTTTTAAAGGTTTTATTTATTTATTTATTTTTAGACAGAGGGGAAGGGAAGGAGAAAGAGGTGGAGAAAAACATCAATGTGCGGTTGCATCTTGCACGCCCCCTACTGGGGATCTGGCCTGCAACCCAGGCACATGCCCTGACTGGGAATCGAACATGTGACCCTTTGGTTCGCAGGCCAGTGCTCAATCCACTGAGCCACATCAGCCAGGGCCACTTCTGGTTTTTTACCTGAAGAAACCTAAAGCACTAATTTAAAAACACGTACGCACCCCTATGTTCACTGCAGCATTATTTACAATAGCCAACCCATGGGAGCAACCTCAGGACATTGCGTGCTAAACTTTGCGATGCTAAACTTTTGCGATGCTTGTCCATTGACAGACAAGCAGAAAAAGAAGAGGTGGCACAGACACGCAATGGAATATTACTCAGCCATAAAAAAGAATGAAATCTTGCCATTTGCAACAACATGGATGGACCTAGAAGGGAATATGCTAAGTGAAATAAGCCAGAGAAAGACAAATACCATATGATCTCACTTGTATGTGGAATCTAAAGAACAAAATTAATGAACGAACAAAATAGAAACAATCATAGATACAGAGAACAGACCAATGGGTGCCGGACGGAAGGGGAGGTGGGAGGCTAGGTGAAAAAGGTGAGGTGTTTAACATGCATGAATTGCCATGTACGAGAAGTCCCAGGGGGACTAGAGTCCACACTATCGTAATAACTATGAATGGTGCCTGGTGGGCACCAGACTGGTCGAGGTGATCATTTTGTAAGTTACATAATGTCTAATCACTGTGTTGTACACCTGAACCTAATATGATACGGTCCGTCAGCTGCCACTGAAAAGTTAAATAAGTAAATCAATAAACAGGAAGCACACTTACAATGTCCAGGTGTGGGTGATTCTCGCTCACCCTGTTTTGCCTCTAGTAGGTGCTTTCATCCTGAAGTCTCATACTTTTCAGGGCAGGTACACAGGGGAAGTCGGGGTACCACTGCGGATGCAAGGCCTGGAGTCCCCGGTGACCAAGTGGGCAGGTAGGGCATGCACAGAGGGAATGACACCACTCCCGTGCGCACGAGGCCTGGAGGGTGCCCATGTCCCTGTTCAGGAGGTCACAGCAAGGTGGTCCCCAGGCCTAGGCTGGAGCTGGGAGGTCTGCAAGGGACTGCCTGCTGTCATCCAGCGAACGGGGACCGATTGAGGGTGCAGGAGGAGCTAGCGGCAAGCAAAGCCCAGAGACATCCCTTCCCTCCGCTATGGCCCCCCAGCGCCCTCTACTGGCAAAGTTTAGCATCGCGCTCACAGGGAGAAATCCTTCAGTTCCTAAAGGGTGAGAGGGGATGGGTAACAAGCACACTTTCTGAAAGCCATCTCTCGACCTCTGGTCTGTACTGTTCCTGTTTCATAGCATTCGGGTCTCACTTTGTGGATGTAACAACTTCTTGAATGTTCCTGTGGACACATCTGCATTTTTTTAAGTTCTCTTCTGTTCCTAGGTTTACCATTGCTTCAACTGTAGTAAGGTTTTGGCATATCTTGTTATTCTCTGGTTTTCCTTGAGGCCTGAAAATCTTGACTGCTCATTCCTATTCTTAAAAAAGGACTATGCAGAATACTCCAGTGGCTAGCAGGGTTTCTTCTGCTGAGGTGCCAGCACATCCTTTCCAGGGCAGGGCTCTTCCCTGAGTAGGGGGTCCCACCTGCATGCTCTGGGGTGCTGGTGGGGGTATGTGAGTGGGCCTCCTTCACTTAGCAATGGAGCAGCAGGGGCCCAGCGACGGGAGGTGCCCCCAAACACGCAGGGAGGGCTTTATACGGGAGGGGCAGCCCAGCACTGCTAGCCCCGGCTTCCTGCAAAGACTCCTTCAGTGCCTTTGGCCAGAAAAGTGGATTATTTCCACCAGGAGGTAAAGACCCCAGACACCTGTCCAGACTGGTCAGTGCCCATGGTGTACCCTTGTTGCAGATTTCTAAAAATTTTATTTTCAAGACGCAGTTACAATTTGCAATTCTCCATTTCACCCCCATGCTCGAGCCCAGAGCCTCTCTCGGGATCTCGTGAGCGAGCCACCCCTCCCTTCCCCCACAGCCCACACGGGGTGAATTCTGCGGTGAGCTTTCCTCCACTTGGTTCCGCTTGTCACCAGCCTTCCATCTGTTTTCTGCCTTCTAGGAACTGGTTGAAATCTCTCGGCTGCTGACAAACCTGGGTTTTTTGTCACCGTTGCTTTTCCATGTCAAGAGTTTATACTTTTCTGGACTCCGGCAAATGTCGTTGTCTTGAGTTGGAAGGCTCTTCATAAACTTTCTATTCATCTATCTTGGGTCAATGAAACAGTCTGGCTAGCAAGTCAAGATTTCACCAGCCGAACAGTTTGAGGAAGAAGAATTTTTTTTTTTTTCAGAACCTCTTACCAAAATGACCAATTTGGATTTCATGCCAGTCCCTGGGTCTAACTAGTCAAAGGAAAAACAGAGCCCAGACCCGGCCTAGTTAACAGCTGGGGTTGAAGGTCACCTGCCCTGTGGGGTGGGAGAGGCTCGGCTGAGAGGGTACAGACCTCAGCCCCTCGGTTAGGGGTGCGGACTGCTTACCCTGGAGTTGGGCGACCGTCTCTGGTGGGGCGATGGGGCAGGGGACGCAGCGGGCACAGGAGTTGGTGGCTGAAGTAGCACAGAACATGCCAGGCCGACACTCGCAGACGCGAGAGGAGTTCCATGTGCAAGGCGTCTTCTCCACGAGGTCATCTAAGGGACACAGGGAAAGGTCGTAAGGAAGGATGAGGGAGGGCAAAGGCATGGGGTGCAGAGAACACCCCGGGGGGGGTGGGGCAGAGGTGCATTTCCCCAGGAGCAAACGCTCATTTCACTTTCCACTGAGCTGGTTTTTTGGCGTGCTCATATAACTATGCAGCGTGAAAGAAGGCAGACGAGAAAGGTGTACTTACTCTATGATTCCGTTTCCAGAAAATGCAGCCTATTGCACAGTGACAGAAAGCAGAACTGCCTGGGAATGGGAGCAGGGGTGGCAGTGGGGGTGGGGCGGGATGATAAGGAGAAAACGCTGGGGATGATGGTAGTTTATTGCTTGACTGGGGCGGTGGTTTCACACATGCAAATGTATGTCAAAACTCATGTGTTGCACACTTGAAACACATGCATTGTACTACACGCCCACTCTATCTCAGTGGCCGGTTAAAATAATGCAGAGGTCAGGGGTGAGTGGGCGTGGGAATCGATGGACCAGGCCCGACCACGACTCCTTGGGTCTTTCAAACTGGGTGGCAGTCCCCCAGCGTCCCTGATCTCCTCTCCTCTTCTCAACAGGTTTGGAACTTTCAGTGATAAAAAGTGTTTTTTTTCCAAAATAAAAAAATAGACTGTCGGAGGCTTTAGAAGAGAAAAGGCATAGTAATGCACTCACGTGTGTGGAGACACTCACACGCCCTACTTATGGGAAAACAGAATCACGGCACCGCTGGGTGAGACGCAAGTGACACGCTCAGGAAGGGAGGACACGTCTCCTGGGCGGGGCACTCGGAGAGCTGGCATGATAAAGAGGAGGGGCCGCACAGCCTCCTCCTGCAGCTTCCAGAGCGCAAACCGAGGGCAGGGTGTGAGGGAGACTTGGGGAATTTGTGCAGGAGGCAAGAGTGGGCTCGGCCATGAGCCAGATGACTTGAGACCGTGACAGCCATTGATATGATCGCATATGTGCAAAGCAATGTTCTTGACACTCCACCTGATTAATTCAGTTTGACCCACTTCATTCCCACAACTCCCTGAGACAGTAGTGGTACCATGCCCGTTTTACAGCTGAGGAAGCTGAGGTGCAGAGAAGCCTGCTGGAGTTCCTAAGCTACCAAGTGGTAGAGCCAAGACTTGAACCCTGGCACTTGGGCTCCAGAACCCATGCTCTTAGCCCCTCGCTGTCTCGTGGGGCTTCAATTACGAGAGTTGAAGGAGTTCTTGGGCCCAGAGCCACCTCTTGTTTCCCATCTGACATAGTCGCTGTGACAGGTCATCTTTTTCCCAAAAAGGGCCACAGCGATAGTTTGGGCCCCACCTGCTCTTCCAGAGCCCTGGCACTGACCCACCAAGAAGCTTAATTTTTCTTTTTTTATCCTCGCCTGAGGACATGCTTACTGATTTCAGAGAGAGGAGAAGGGAAGGGGAGAGAGAGGGACAGAAACATCGATCAGTTGCCTCTCCCACATGCCCAGGGAATGAACCTACAACGGGAATTGAACCCGTGACCTCTCCATTTATGGGTAGATGCTCCAACCGACTGAGCCACACTGACCAGGTCAAGAAGCTTGATTTTTTTTTCTTCCCTTGACTTAAGCAGGACCTGTGATGACCTCAACGTCTAGAAAGTGGTGGAAGTTGTACCATGTGGCTTCAAAGGTCATAAAGGCAAGGTCACAAAGAGGGATGTGACTTTGCCCCTCCCCCAACCCCAATTCTTGGAATCCAGCCACCAGGCCATGCAAAAGCCTCAAGTGAGCCATACAGAGGCCGACACAGGGAGGACCTGAGGTGCCAGAGGCAGCTGGCATCAGGTACGTCAAGGATCCCAGCCTCCAGCCTTCGGGTTTTCCCGCTGAGACCCCAGACATCTTGGCGCTGAGACCAGCTGTCCCCACAAGGTCCTGTCTGAATTCTGACCCGCAGCACCCATGAGTGCAACAGGTGGTCTGTTTTCACCACTCAGTTTTGAGAAAGTTTGCTGTGCTGCCTCGGTTACTGGAACCGCGGCCCCTGGTGACGCCAGACCGTTCTTTCCTCTGTCTGGTCTCCCTCGAGCTGGGTCGCAGCTGCTGCGTTAAAGAAACACGGGGCAAGGAGACGGAACTGCGTGTTTCCCCGACAGCCTCTGTGAGAGGGCTGGGCCGCCAACGACCGTGGCTGCCCAAGCCCTGGGTCACTTCCCCTGCCCCGTGTGGCCCTCGGGGATGTCTCAGGGCTGGTGGTGGTGCTCTGGGGCTGTGGTGGACTGGCCACAGGGCAAACGCCGGCAGGACATCAGCCTGCCATGCACACAGCAGTCACCGGCCAACAGCTTGTCCAGAGCGCGCCCTAAGGGGCAGCGCAGCGGAGGGACCGGAGCCCAGAGACAGACACCCTACGTTCAAACTCCAGCCCTGCCACCCTCGAGGGCCTGTGGCCTTTGGAAATCCCTTGATTTTCCGAAGCCTCAGTTTCCTCTTCTGCAAAATGGGGACAATCGCAACCCATACATCATATGGTAGTGACAAGAAATGGCGAGACCCATTTGGAACAGGGCAGTGATAAACAAGCATTTTCTTGTCGGAGAGAGTGAGTGAACGGAAAAGGGGTCACTGCCATCAGAAACCCACAGCTGTGAGTGGGAGTCAAGAGATGCTGACAGCTCAAAACACAGAGAGTGAGCCAGGCTCCTGAGGGCTGAGCAGCCCAAGGCCAAACTCAGGGCTCCCCTCCCCCAGACTCTCAGTCTCTCCTGCAAGACCCCCACCTCCAGTCCCTGGAAGGAGCCCCTGGTGGGAAGATAGGCTCCTACCTCCTGAGCAGCTCACGCAGGCCGTGCACCGGCCGTCCCTGCCCACGTAGTACTCCGGCTCGCACTTCTTCCGGCATTTGGTGGATCCTGGCGGGCACCACCGCTGCAGGGACAGCCCTGGGAAAAGAAGCAGAGAAGGTCCAGGCCAGGCCACCTTGGTGGGGGCCTCACCTCCCCAGTCACTGAAGTACCCCCAGCTCCACAGCCAGCTCCCAAACTCCACACATGTCAGCTCCAGCCCCCCGGTGGGAGGGTCACAAGGCTACGAGAGAGAAGGAATGTGGCTAAGGCCACAGAGGAGAAGAGCGCTGAGTGTGCCCTGCACTTTTGGTCCTCACCACAGTCCACCATTCCCACTATGCCAGAGTACCTTCCCCCACTCACGGCCACGCCACTGCCCCCCTCACAACCTTGGTGCCACTTCCCTTTTGAGATCAGCACTGAGGCATGGATGCCCACTCTCCAACTTCTATTTAGCATGGTATAGGGATCCTATACCATGCAATAAGGCAAGAAAAAGATATAAAAGCAGTAAGGTTTAGAAAGGAAGATATCAACCTGTTATAGACCGATGATATCACTTAGTACACAGAAAACCCCAAGGAATCTGCAGATACGTTATTAGAACTAATACATGAATCAGCAAGGTGGCTGAATATAACATTACTATATCTGTATTGAATGTCTGTATATTTGGGTTGAACCACATGAAACCGCCGTTCCAACAGGTCAACTATTGGCAATTTCACATGGTTCAAAAGAGTTAGAACATGACACATTGAAAAAGATACCATTTACATTTTCATTGGAAATATCAAATACCTAGAAATCTAAGAAAAAGATGCAAATA
The DNA here is from genome assembly GCA_004027475.1 of Anoura caudifer. NCBI lineage: Eukaryota > Metazoa > Chordata > Mammalia > Chiroptera > Phyllostomidae > Anoura > Anoura caudifer. The sequence goes on from PVKU01004150.1 coordinate 131,529, forward strand.
TCTCCACATGGAAAATGATAAAGCACCACTGGGAGAATTCAGAGAAGCCTAAACAAATGCAGGGCTCTGCCACACACTCACCAGGGCAACAGTGTGGATTCTTTGCAAACCAGCCTGCAGCTTCAGTGCAGCCCCAACGGAAACCCCAACAGGACACTCTGTGGACTTTCAAAAGCTGATTCTCAAGTGCATGTAGAAATGCCAACTACTAGAACAGCCAATACACTGTTGAAGACCAGAGTTGAAGAAGCCGCTCCACCACCCACGAAGACATTGAAAAACGACGGTAATTCAGACAGTAGGGTATTCGCACAGAACAGACAAAAAGACCCATAGAGCAGAACGCAAAGTCCAGAATCATACCCACACATACATGGACTTTCGATTCACAGCAAAGCGGGCACGCACACTGTGGGGAAAGGGCAATTTATGTGGCGGATGATGTTGGTTCAACTGGATAGCCACGTGGACACTTTTAACGTGACCGCTGCCTCACACCGTGCACACGAGCCAAGGGAGCTGCCAGATCTAATCACAAAACGCAGAACAGCAGTGACCCCAGACAGTAAGTGGGGGACGCCTCTGAGACTTCAGAGGAGGAAGGCTTACACAGCAGCACGCAAAAAGCACCAGTCATACAGGAAAAGACAGCTGGATCTGCCTACATCACAGGTAAGAACACCCCTCCGTGGAAAGACCGTAAAGAGAAGGAGAAGGCAGACCACAGGCTGGGAGGGGATATTTGAGCACAACTATGGGGTGAAGAGCTCAACACCCAGCATTATAAGAAGTCCTACAAATCAATGTTTTAAGAATATCCCAAGAGCAATGAAAAAAATACACTCACACAAAGACTTTTCATTATTCATTGTAGCCAAGAAGTGGAAACAACCCAAATATCCAAAAACTGTTTGGATAAGCAAAGGGTGGTGTACCTATACATGGAAGGCTATTCAGCAATAAACAGGGGCAAACTGGGGGCCCCAATCTGTTGCCATGGGAACCAGGAGGGCATCCAATCGACCCCTGCAGAGGCTGGACTGCTCGGCTGCAAGCCCCAGCAGCCACCTCAGTGTCTGGCACACAGGAGGCGCTCAGAACTCTGGCGACATGAGTGAGCACTTCCATTACATGCTCTGGCCTTCGAAGCCTTCAGTCTCTCTTCTCCCCACGCTGGGAGAGCCCACAGCTCAGAGCCCGCCTGCCGGGAGCACCACACACACGTCGCCCACCAATCAGACGCCACTCTCGTGAGAAACAGCCCACGGCTTCTCTGAAGAAATTACCTGGATCTGGACTGGGCTTCTCCCCAGAGGAGAGAGAGTTGGGCGTCTTCATCATTTTGGAATCATCTTTTGGGGTGAGGGGAGTGTCCCCTCCAAGAAGCGTGGTCCTGGCATCGGAGTCGGCAGCGGTTAGGATGGGCTTGGCCTGGGGGGCGGCGCCGCTGGGAAAAAAGCCAGAGATGGAACAGACAGGTCTGATGATGGGGAGGCCTGTGCTCAGGGATGACCATTTCTGCAGAGAAGGGGTCCCCAGGCCCTCTTGCCTGCAGTCTCTGGCAGGCCCCTTGTCGGGGAGCAAGGGCTGTTTTCTAGGCCTTCTGGGTCTCCTGTGCAATCAGGGCAGGCTGGGCACAGCACACAGTAAGGCTTCAAATGACTTGTGGGCTTGGCAGAGAGGCACCCTGGACCCTGACACCCTGTGCTGAACCCCCCTGCACACCCAACCCCAGCTATGGCCCAGGCATCCTGTGGAGAGAGAGCGCCCCACACTAAGGCCAGCCAGGAGGGGGCAGGCCGGAGTCACCTGGCGGGTGCCTTGCAGTCCTCTGGGCTGGTGCCACAGTCAGGGCTGGCCCCTGGGGGAAGCGGCTCACAGACGGTGTCCCTCTCCGCAGTGCCTGCAGGGGGACACAATACTTTCAGGCTTGGTATCGAGGGGTCCGAAGACTCCATGGACTTGGAAAATGCAGCGGCCATCTGGTGTTTGCACCTGCCCAGCATCCATTCCCCCTTCGTATGAAGCACCCCAATTTTCTCTGGGGAAATCACTCTCCCTAAACCCAGTATCTGTTTCTAGGGGCTGGACTGACTGACCCCCTTCCCTTCCAGGAGTAGGCATGGGACTGGGCTAGACCAATCAAATTATTCCATTCCTCTGGCCATGATGGATTGGCTCAGGAATGGGCACACAATCCAAGCCACACCTATGAGATTCAATTTCAAGGTTTTGTTTTTGGTTGTTGGAAACGTAGGAAGGAGAAGCTGCCTTCCCATTGGGGTTGGGTGGGAAGCAAGCCTGGAGCTGCTGGTAAGTATCTCACAGACACCTAAAACGTAGGCAGGTACAGATGAGAGAGAGGAAAAGACAGAGCTCCTGGATCCAGCTATGCCTGAAGCTACCTATGGCTATGCCCATACTTTTTAGTTACAGGAGCCAAAAAAATTGAGATTTTGTTACTTGCAACCCAAAGAGTCCTACAGGCTATAATGGGTGGAAGCAGAGTGGCGAGGACCACACACAGCACTTGCCACCAGCGGTCCTGAGTTTGCCACCACCTCTGTCATGTCATAGCTGTGCCACACAAGTCAAATGGTTATAATAATACAGTCTCCACAAGGCTGTTGTCACAATAAACAGAGAGGGTGCCTAATGTGCCTGTCACACAGTGCAACATATAGCAAATGCCCAGAAAACAGAGTGTCCTTTTCCTCATCTGGACTCTTGTCCCATCGCTTAGAAGTGACCCACATGTGTGGGACAGGATCTGAAGGTTTCAGAGGAGGTAGGTGTGAACGAGGCTGACTTATCTTGTGTATCTGCAGTGCAGTGGGGTGACAAGACCCAGATCAGGGTGACATTCAAACCCTAGCTCGGACATTCTCTGCTCCGTGGCCTGAGCAGTTTGGACCCAGCTTCCTCACTTGTAAGACGGAGCTGCTGCCTCTGCTCTGTGGGGTTTTGTGAGTCTCAGGAATGAGAGCCAAGGCGAGCTCTCAGCCTGGGGCTTAGCTGGGGGCTGAACGGACAGCAGAAACTACTTTCCACTTTACACAGTTGGAGAGACGAAGACCCTGAGAGGTGCCCCGTGAGAGAGACCACAGCAGAATCTAGACGTGAGCCAGGGTTTGGTAGCCAAAGGTTGGGGCGCTTCCAAAGCGGCGCTGGCCAATAGAAATATGATGTGAATCAGCACTAGCTGGTGTGGCTTAGTGGACTGAGCGAACCAAAGGGTCGCCAGTTTGATTCCCAGTCGGGGCACATGCCTGGGTTGCAGGCCAGGTTCCCAGCAGAGGGCACAGGAGAGGCAACTGATTGATGTTTCTCTCCCTCCCTCCCTCCCTCCCTTCCCCTCTGTGGAAAATAAATAAACAAACAAACAAATAAATAAATAAATAGAAATATGATGTGATTCACACAGGCCATTTTAAATTTTCTAGTAGCCACATTTAAAAAGAAGTAAAAAGAAACATGTGAAATTAATTTAAATAATATATTTAACCCAAGAGATCTAAAATACTGTGTCAGCAGGTAATTGATATAAAGAATAATTAATGAGATGTTTTCCATTTTTTGTGCTAAGCATTTGAAATCCAGTGCATATTCTGTACGGGCAGCATTTCTCCATGCCACTGGACACCCTTCAAGTACTCAATGGTCCCCACTTGGGCAGGGGCTGTAGGGGCCGCAAAGAGCTGACTCTGGCGCCCCTGTGTGGCCATCACAGGAAAACCTCTGAGAGAATCAAACCAGCCCCAGCTGGTCCATGTGCCCCGGTTAGAACCACCGAACTCAAGGCATTTGACAGATGGGGAGACTGAGGCCACAGAGGGTGGGAACGCACCCCACAGATGCAGAACTATACAAAATCACGGGTATCTGACGCCCAGTCCAGAGCGCTTTCCACTCCCCCACCTGGCCCCTGCTCGAGGCTGCGTGTCCCCGTAGCAGAGCGCTCCAGGTGACCCCGCTCAAGGCTGCATAGGAGCTAACTAAGTGAATGGTGAGGGGCGGGTGTCCCAGACAGAGGGCTCCGCATGCACAAAGGCCTGGTGGGAGGGAAAGCGCCGCCCGTGCATGGAACTGAAAGCTGACAGGCAGGGGGGACCCCCACAGTGAGGGGCTGGCACTGAAAGCTGAGGCTGGAGGGCCGAGGGTCACACCACGGAGAGTCGCATTAAGGATCTCGTCCTCAAGACTCTGCTTCTGGCCATGACCTGCGTGGCTCAGTGGGTTGAGCGTCATCCTGCAAAGTGTAAGGTCACCAGTTTGATTCCCAGTCAGGGCACATGCCTGGGTTACGGGTTCAGTCCCTGGCCAGGGTGCATATGAGAGGCCACCAATCAATGTTTCTCTCCCTCTCTTTGTCCCTCCCTAGTCCTCTCTCTAAAAATAAATTAATAAAGTCGTAAAAAAAGGGGGAAAAAAGGACTCTGCTTCTAGGAAGAGGGAGTGGATACACTTGCCCCTAATGCTCCCACCAGGCACGGCTAAGACTCTGACACATGGAAAGGGAAAGGCAGCAAGACGAGGGGTCTTGGGGCCCGTGAGTAACACAGTGGTGAGTCCCCTGGGTGCTCTTTGCTTTGCATATCCCAGACCATGAGCCCAGTAAGCCAGCAACCCAGAAATGCCACTGTTACGCAGGCTTTAAAAAAGCCCCTAAAAAAACCTGTTCTCTTTTATCAAAGGATCACATCCTTATCATCCTTATCGTTAGAGTAAAGAAAGATACTAAGTGTTTTAGGCAGGTTTGTGTGAGAGAGAAAGCAACACGCGCACAATTTGATTGGTTTTGCCAGGGAGGTTCTGGCTATCTGCCATGGGGGAGGCACTGGGGGTGCGGGCAGGAGAGAGAATAGGGGGTGGGCTGGCTGGCAGGGAAGGGAGGGAGGGAAGGAGGATGTGGGGGGGAGGGGAGGGTGGGGACTTTGGAAAAGGACCAGATCACGAGCACTGTCCTCCCCAGTGGACGTGGCTCCCTCTGATGCCCCCCTGCCCCCTCCCCATGTGCGCTGTGTGGCTGTGGCACCTCTTCCGGGCTGTGGTCCAAAGCCCACCCACGCCCCACGCCTCCCTTCTGAAAGGTCTCAATGCCACCCACATGGGACCTATGGCCCTTCTCTCCTCTGGCCACCAGCGCTCCTTGTACTGTCAGAAAATGAGAAGCCCAGAGAACATAAGAAACTCACCTGAGATCACACAGCAAGTTGGAAAAGAAAGCCAAGCTCAGGCTTGAGCCTGGTGCCCAACCTCTTGCTGGTCTGACTCCCAAGGCCTCGGTTGTGAAACAGGGAAACCAGCCCTAAACTCCCAGGAATCTCCCAGGAATCTCCCAGGACAGAGACTTGAGGTTTCTTCCCTGTTTAGCGGGCATCCGAGAACTTTTGCCTAGAGTCTCACACTGTCCCAAAACCTCTTCTAGCCAGGCCTGGGCCTTGGGTGGCCAGGGTCTCTCTGAGCCCAGGACACAGGTGAGGGCCAGGGGCAACAGGGGGGTGTAGTGCACCTAGGCTCCATCGTGAAAGGAGAGGTGATCTGTCCCACGGGAGGAGGACATGGGAGGCAGGAAGTCACCTGGGCGTCGGTGGGGAGGGCACAGCCCCAGGTCGAGGCACTTACCTGGGGACTTGACAGCCGTCCCTGCGGGGCAGGCGGAGTGGGGGGAGCAGCGGGCACATGAGTTGGTAGCTGTGGTTCTGCAGAACATGCCGGGCTGGCACTCACAGACGCGGGGCGAGCTCTCCGAGCATGGCTTCCTCTCCACGAGGTCGTCTAAGGGACACAGAGAAGGGTCACAGAGGACAGAGGGGGGTCTGGGGAAGGGATCTGAGGACCCCCCAGGGACAGTCCAGCACAGGAGGGTCTTCCACTGGACAGGGCAGCCGGCATGCTCAGCCCTTTCCAGAGTGTTTCTGAGATGAGGGCAAGATGGCAGGTGGGGTCCACGAGGCAGCCCCCATCTCCTAGCCCACGTCCCTGAAGATCGCTAAATTGGTATTAAAAATAAACTAACATCCCTATTTTTATTTTTTTAAGATTTATTTATCTTTCTTTTTATTTATTTATCTTTAGAGGGGAAGGGAAGGAGAGAGGGAGAGAAACATCAATGTGTGGTTGCCTCTCATACGTCCCATGCTGGGAACTGTCCTGCAACCCAGGCATGTGCCCTGACTGGGAATTGAACCGCAATCCTTTGGTTCGCAGGACCCTGCTCAAGCCACTGAGCTACACCAGCCAAGGGACATCCCCATTTTTAAATGGGCAAAAACGACATGGAGGGTCATTGAACTCATATTTCTAGGTGAAAGAAGCCAACCTGAAGAGGCTATACACACCGTGACTCCAGCTCCATAACACTCCGGAAAAGACAAAACTACGGGGACAGTAGAAAGATCAGCGGCTGCCAGCCGGTCCAGCGGCTCAAGGGTGGGGGGAAGAACAGGCAGAGCACAGGGGACTGTTAGGGCACAGAGACTCTTCTGGGTGACGCTGCAACAGTGGAGTCGCGATGCGAAACACGGGCCCCCAAAACCATAGAACTGCAATCGCAGAGCGAGCCTTCCCGCAGCCCACGCACTTCAGTGAACAAGGCACCGGTCCCGGCTCACCAGCCGAAACAACGTCCCTCACTAACGTGAGCTGTTAGTGCGGGGAGAAGCTGTGGGGCGTGGTGGAGAGAGGGGCACATGGAAACCCTCCGTACTTTCTGCTCGATCTTTCTAAAAATCAAAAACTGTCCTTTCAAAAGGTCTACTAGGTTTGTTTGTTTGTTTGTTTGTTTGTTTTAACAAGCCAAGGATTTGAGAAAATTCTTCTCCAGAGAAGACATACAAATGCCCGGTACGCACAGGAAAAGATGCTCGGCTTCATTAGCCATCATGGAAATGCCAACCAAACCCGCAGGGAGACACCACTTCCATCCGCCGGGAGGGCGAGAAGCAGAAAGACAGGCGGTAACAGGCGCGGGAGGAGCAGGAAGGCCCCCGCACCACGCCGGTGGGAACTCTGATTCCGCTGCGCCGTGGAAACCAGCCTGGCAGCTCCTGCAGGAGCTCCACGCAGATTTTACTATAAGAGGCAGCAACCCCACTCTTATTACGTGTCTACCCAAGAGAACGGAACACGTGTGTCCACACAAACCCTCGCGCGGGAATGACCACAGCAGCTCCGTTTACGACAGCCGAAAAGCAGGACCAACCCGGATGGGGTGCATCGCACCGCACACGCAATGCGGCGCCTCTACGCGATGCAGTCGCAGGGAGCCGCTGAAAGCAACAAAGCACTGACACCTGTCACCGTGCGGATGAACCCTGGAAACGCTGTGCAAAGCGAAGGAGGCCAGGCTGAAAACCACGTACTTCACGGCTCCATTTCCACGGAATGTCCGAAGTAGGCAAGTCCGCAGAGAGAGAAGTGGACGGGGCGGGATGAGAGGCAGAAAGAGGAGGGACCTAAGGGGCTTCTTCGGGGGGTAGGTAGGGATGTTCTGGAATCAGACAGCGATCGTGGTTGCACATGGTGAGTGCAGTATAATAAAATCATGCATTGTGCACTCTGAAAGGGTGAATTTTACAAATTAAATGCGTCACAATATTTCAGTTATGTTAACAGTAAAGTGCTAAGTATTAGGAAGTCTGCCCATGAGGTCAAGGTATGCAAACTCATTTTACCGTTACCGAAAAGTAACTAAATGTTGTTTCACAATGCAGTATCAACAACCATGCATTTGCTAACTGCCACTAAGGTAACTGATTAGTATTCATCTTATAATAATTATGCGCTAAACCTATAGGGCAGAAAAGACACAAATGAAGAACTTGTACTTTTTTCTATCAATAATTTCTGGTAGTTCTTAACTATAGAGAATACAAGCACACCACACTAGTAACTGACTTACTTCCTGTACGTACGTACATGCTTTGCAGTCTGACCGTCTTTTGAAATCTCATAGTCTGTTTGGTTTTGTGGCGATCTCAGAATTTGCTGAATTAAGCAGTAAGCGTTTAAAAATACCAAACAACATACTCTGGTTTCTCTTCAGATTGTGTAAGTCTTTCGCCTTTTACCAAAAATACCAAACAGAATTGTTAAATACATTACGAAAAGTGTTTTAAATGGTGAATTTTATCTCAAATAGAAAAGAGTCACTGGTAAAAGTGAATGAAGAAGGCAAGCACCCCTCGACAACAAGCAGAAGGATAACTAGAGTTGATGGAGTTGACCTTGAAATATATTGACCTTGAAATATACAGGGGTAGGCAAAAGTAGGTGTGCAGTTGTTCATATGGAAAATGATACAATAAGCAATCCATAACAATACAAGCACAAACTCTGTGTTCTGCATTCTCACAACTTGTACACCTATTCTTGCTTACCCCATACGTATGTAAAGTCCACACCAGTTTCCCCAGAATGAAGGCAGAACACAAGCTGCAGACAGAAAAGATGTACCAAATCTCGCCCTGGCTGGTGTAGCTCAGTGGATTGAGCACGGGCCTGTGAACCAAAGGATCGAGGTTCGATTCCCAGTCAGGGCATATGCCTGGGTTGCAGGCCAGTTCCCGGCAAGGGATGCACGAGAGGCAACCATACATTGATATTTCTCTCCCTCTCTCCTTCCCTTCCCCTCTAAAGATAAATAAATAAAATGGTTAAAAAAAAAAAAAAAGAGTTACCAAATCCCAGGAAGAATTGTTTCCAAGCAATTAACATCAAAGCCTATTCCGGTTACATCCTTTGATCCTTAAGGATAAAGAAAGAATTATTCTTGCAGTCACCTACAAAGAGCAAAAAGCAAGGGTGACAGCAGACCCCTCCGCAGCGACATTAATCACAACAAGACAGTGAGCCAATGCCTGCAGAGTTCTAGAGAAAACATGCCCCAGGACAACACTCTGCCTCCCAAGTTGTCATTCACATATCATACAGGCAACGAACATTCGCAGAAAGAAATTGAGGAAAGTGTAAGCCGAGTCCTTCCGGGGAAATCCGCACGCCCACAAAATCGAGCAATCAATCCAAATGAAAAATTCGGGGATGGGGAAGAGTGGGAACTGTACTCACAGGGCACAAGGACCGCACTTAGAGAGAGTGAAGCGCAGCTGCCACGCCAAGGGACTTGGGCTCAGAGAAAAGAATAGGAACACCATGGGGCGGAACAAGGTGAATACAGGGAAGCGGTAAAAGCCAGGAAGAGGCTGGGGAGGTCGGCCAGCTAATTTCTTCATTTTTCATTACAAAGAGTCAAGTGGAATACAAATTTATCACAAGAAATAGTTGTTCCTTAACTGGTTCCTAGCCACATAGCAATTTTCATAACCTCCTTTCTTAATTTTAGGGGGTTTTGTTAGGAACTGCTATCTCTTACAATAGATGTGAACATGTCGATCTCAGAAATTGTCCTTCGTGGAGGTGACAAAACTAAGTGAGAATGTATATTATTTAAGTAACACAATTAATAAATGCGACCACATAGGCATATATAGAATTTTGTGTGAAGCAAACAGAAGATACTTTTTTTTTTTTTTTCAAACGAACCAAACATGCTAAGAAATAGGAATGTTCGTTAGGCTAAGAAATCTCAACAAATTTCCACACTCCACCCCCAAAAAAACCCCCACAAAAGCAAAACAAACACCAGCTGGCATACAAACCACACTCACCATCCATCAGAAGACACTCACAACAAAAGCATCCATTGGAAGAGCTCTCCTGGAAGCACTGTGGTCCCAGGAAAGCACACAGCTCGCCGGGGTCAGACCATCGGTTCAAACTCCGGTCGGGGCTCTTACCAGAGTTTGTAAATCTGGAAAGGCCCTTAGCCTTACTAAGCCTCAGTTTCCTCATTGCGAAGCAGGAATAAGACAAGAATCTTCCCCCGTGGGTTTTGCAAAAATTACTCAATAACTGAGTGACTGCCTTGAGGAAGCCTGTTAACTAAGTCTCTCCAAAAAGCATGGATGCAAAAGATCATGGCTGGTATCAACTGGCAAATCCAAGGCAGTAAACTGAGGCACTGGAGGGCCAATTCAGAGTGTAGCCACCACATCTTGATGCACCCCCACCACACACACACACACTCTCTGGATTCCCTGCCCGTCCCCCACGTGCGTGCTCTTACCGTGACAGCTCACGCAGGCTGTGCAGCGGCCGTCCCTGTCCAGGTAGTGGTCCCGCGGACACTGCTTCTTGCAGTCGGAGGACCCCTGTGGGCACCGCTGCTGCGGGGACAGCCCTGGGAAAGGAAGCAGAGACGCTGCAGGTCAGGCCACCTTGGCAGACTCCAAGGGCCACCACCTCCACCTCTCACCCCTGAACCCCCAAACACGTCGGTGCAACTCTTGTTTTATAGACAGAGGCACTGATGCCTGAGGTGGCCAGGCAGGCATCAGAAGCAGCGTGGCATGGGGAGGAGAGCTGGGCCTGGGATTCCAGGGCTGCTGCAGGCCAAGTGGGAGGCCTTGGGCAAGTGACCAAGGCCTCGTGGGCAGTAGTAAGTTGACAACAGGACTCGCTGCCCGGGGCTGTCGAAAGGATGAAAGGGGTTGTGAAGACAAACGTGGGTGAGGTCCTGCAGCAGCCCTGGGCACACAGCAAGCGCTGCTCATTCCTGGGGTCCTGCTGCGTGGTAGGAACTGGGGAGCCCTGGGCCCTAGACCTTGAGGGGCCTGATCCAATTTGAGAGGCTCGCAAATCACCCAACTGCTCCTGAATCCCACTGTACAGGGTTGGGGCAGAGAGAGGCTCGATGCTGAGACCGAATGCCTGGGGCAAACAGGCAGGCGGAGACCTGGCTGTCCACAGGATGTTCACCTGCTCTGTCCTCTCCACTCTGAGTCGGCCTCCCATAGGCGGCTTCCAAACGAGCACATGACCCAGGCAGGCCAATCAGAATACTTCATTCTTTAGCATAGGCACATGACCCACCCAGGCCAATCAGAGTACATCTTCTTCTGATCCGGGAAGTGGAGCTGATTGAATCGTGGGTTCATGACCCATGCCAGCCAATAAGTCCCATCACTGAGAGTTTTGCAAAAGCTACTGGGAACTGCAAAAAGCAGAGGGAGCCTCTCTCGACTGTCGGATCCCCCGTTGAAAGGGCAGTTTGGGCCCAGAGCTACCCTGTTACTGCTGTTGCAGTGTGGGCAGGGTCTCCCTGGGAAGGAGGTGACTCAGAGGCCAGCCAAAGCCGCAGACGCAGAGCAATGGACTCCTGATGAGATCATTCAAACCCGAATTTATGGCGCCATGGATTTTTCCATTATTGAGCCAATTATTTCTCTCATCTTGTTTGGGCCTGAGTGAGTTAGGGTTCTGCTAGTTCCAACCGAAAGACTGTAGGCGAGACATTTTCAACATTTCTGTGACCGTCCCGGGTCATTCTGTGGAAGCCTGTGGACGCTGCTGAGAATGAGGTTTTTAAGTGCAAAAAAATAAAAATAAATAAAGTAAAATTCAAGGCTCGCAGTGACTTATTGGTGGGGGATCTTTCTTCCCCACTCAACTCACTTTCCCGGAGCACCCCCTGGGCGGCGCTGGCACTGATTCTGAGATTGAGGCAGATGAGAACCCTGCTCTCACGGAGCTTACTCTCTAGCCTGGGTTACAGAGAGGAGCCAATAAAGGAAGGAATTAGCAAGCTGGTTTCCAAAGTGGATACAAACTCGGAAGAAAATAAAGGAGCTACGGGGAGTGGAGACTAAGCCCCGCAGAGCGTGGTCCAGCAGCCTCATCCGCCGGAGGCTGGGGGGTGGAACCTTCCAGGCAGAGTGCTCGGTCAGTGCAGAGGCGGGGGGAGGGCAGGGAAGGAACAGGCTTGGCTTGTGCAGACACTAGAAAGGCCACAGGGGCTGGAGCAGAGGGAGCAAAAGAGGAGTGTTTGCTTATTTCTCTTTCCCATTTTCCACAGATATCTTCACCGCTGAGCATCACTTCCATCATCAGGAACAAAAATGGTGCAGACGGGCTCCCGAGTGGCGGTGCATTTATCGAACCTGCCACCTTTCACTTGGTAGGATGATGTCCAACCGACTGAGCTGCTCCCTGTGGCTCAGCTTCGGGGTGGTTAGGCAGCCCAGCCCCAGCAGCTTTAGCCCCAGAAATTTCCCTGAGTCTGGGCTGCCAGCTCCCACACTGTCCCTTCCCCCACCCCACTTCAGCCCTGTGCTTCCACCACTTGGAGCGATGCCCAGTTCTTGAGGGGCCCATCCTTGTTCACTCCAGGTCTTAGCATCTTCTATGCCCTCTGACCACAGCCCACCTCCCACCTTGGCCTGGCACAGTCCTGCTCATCCTGAGGTCTCCTTTAGATGCCAACTCCTCAAAGAAGCCCCGCTGTGCGCTCCAGCCAGCTCAGGTCCCCGGGACGTGTGTTCCCACAGTCCCCAGCAGCACTGCCCTTGGGTCTGACAGCCCATTGCAACGGACAGATTTTGGAAGGGCTTCCCAGCCCACGGGCTGCCCTTCCTGGGGAACGGCCCCCAACCCACCCCTCCCCCCAGCAACGTTCCAGGGAAGTCCTGGCTTTGGGGAACCAGAGCAGAGGTAAACATCTGGACTTATCTGGGCCACCAGATGCTTCCTCCTTGACTATGGAATTGGGGCTGAAAAATGTTTGATGATTCTCCTGCTTCCCTGAAGAACCGCAGATATGGAAGGGAAGTGTGGGCCGGCCGAGCTTGGCCAAGGGCAGACAGGGCAGGAGGGCCTCCTCCTCCTCCGTCCTGCTCACAGCCCTTGGAGAAACCCTGGGCTCCAGGCACTAGGTGGGATGCACTCACTTGGCCCCAAACAGACCATGCTCTCCGTTGAACATCCGGCCTTGCTTCACAGGGTCCCCCCACACCTGGGCAGGCCTCGCACCACTGCAGGGAGGCCCCTCCCTGAGGACAGTGAGTCTGGGCGCAAGCAGGGGGGTGATCTGGGAAGCGGGGCACAGAACAGTGAGGGGCTTGGACTCTCCTCTGATGTGCTCTGCTGCCTCTGGAACGCAGCGCCTTGGGGGTCAGTGCCAGATAAGACTGAGGAACTGTGGCTCTGAGTTAGACGGCCACGTTTGAGCGCCACCTGAGCCACGTCCTAGCATGTGACTATGGACAAATCCATGAACCTCACCATGTCCTAGTTCCCTGTCTGGGTTTCCTACCATGTTCAGTGAGCTACTATGTAGGTAAAGGGTTCAGCACCGTGGCTGCCACAGAGCATGCTCATCAATGCAAATCATTGCCAGTGCTAGGAAGCAGTGAGTGAGCTCCCCATCACTGAGGGTGTGTAAGCAGAGGATCAGCTGTCAAGGATGCTCAGAAGGGCATTGGAGGCCTGGGGCAGAGGAGGGCTTTGATGACATCTAAACGTCTCAGTTTCAAAGGTCTCCCTGTTTCCTTCCTTCACGAACCTGCGCCCCCACACTCACCCTGCCACACAGCTGAGCGCTGATTGCAGAGGGCGGGCAAAATGTCAGAAATTTCCCCAAGAGACCGAGGAAGGGGTTTTTGCGGGTTTTTGGTTTTTCCTCCCTTGCCTGCCCGGAAGCACAGGGTCAATAAAACTCCACCAAAATGCCCCGCCCACAAGAAGTACTCAGCCACTGCCAGTCACTAGGCCCTGGAGAAGCAGCGTGGCAGATGCGGGGAGCCCCCTCTTCCCAAGACACAGCGTCTACATGGAGGGAGCCTGGGCCCAGGATGTCACCCTCTCTCCACCCACTCTCTGTCCAGGCCCCACCAGGGAGGGGTCAAGGGGGCTGCAGGATGTGGGAAGGATCTGAGGAGACAGCCAGGTGGCCGAATTAGTGAGTGGCAGAAAGCATGGGTGGGTGGACAGGCAGGTACGTGGGTGGGTGGCTGGCTGGCTGGCCCTGAGGTCCCAAGCACTAAAAAGAAATATACGGGGACCCACCTGATATATACTTCGAGGCCAACACTAACCGCAAAACAAAGGCCAGAAAGGCTAATACAGTTCTACTCTTTCTCCTACGATGACTACTCCAAACAACTTTGGAAACAGAAAATACCAAATCCCCGAGTTTCTCTCGGTCCTTTGTTGGCCTAAGCATGGGCTCCATCGGCCCTCGTGGTCTAAGGGCGGCTTGACCGAACTCCTGCCCAGCTCCGGCCATGGGCCCTTAATGTGCATGGTGGCCTGTCCCCACTCTGCATACAGTGAAGCTGAGGCAAAGGGGACAGGCGTCCAGGTGGTGGGGGGTGTAGACAGTTCAGACTCTGGGGTCACAGGGCCTTGGGCTCCAGCCCCAGCCAGTTCTGCCATTTCCCAGCTCATGACCTTGGGCAACTTACTTAACCTTGCAGCACCCCAAAGCTTCATCTGCAAAATGGGAATAACAAAGGGCAGCTGTGAGCATCTGCTGAGACGATGCGGTGCATGCGAAGGTCTCAGGTTAGTGTACGTACAGTGCCTGTTCCATAAGGGGTGGTTATCAATTTAAAAAAAAACTCGCAGAGGGGTGGCCTTCAGAACCTTTAGTCAACATGACAATGGTGAGGCTGGCTCCCCAACCCCCCCTTCGCCCCAACCCCAGCACCCCCACTCACCTGCAGGGCAGCGGAAACAGCACCTCTTGGCAGCCTTGTCGTAGTAGAGGCTGGGGTCTCTGGCACAGGTGTCTCTGGGGGCTTCACCCTGGAAGGTAGGACAAAGTGGTGAGGCCCAGTGGGCCCCAGGCACCCACCCCCTCAGGTCCCAGGAGGCCGGGTCTACGTTCATGGTCAGCTCAGGTCTGAGCCCAAGCCTCGAGGTCCAGAAGAGAAATCAGAATGGAAACACCTGATTTCACATCTCCTTGAACTGGCTCCAGCCCTCCACATCTCAGGCCAAACACCTTGGAGGTTCCCCGGCTCTCTCCTTCACTCATGCTCACATCCAACCTATCAGAGAAGTCCTCCCAGCCCCTGAACCACCCCCTGCCTGCTCCCAGCCCCACCCTCCCTCCCCTGGATTAATTCAGTTGCCTCCCACCTGCCCTCTGGCACAGGTCCACAGTGCGAATTTCCAATAGATGTGTGTTAGGTTTCATGTTGGTACATGGTGAGAAGCAGGGCCAAGGCTCACTTTTTGCAGGAATATGCATTTTTCACGCACATGTTTCCAGGGCTCTTTGAAAACTAAGACCCTTTCTTTGCAGGAGGGGGTTTAAGAGAAGAAAGTCTCAGCTGAGACCCTCCAGAAAGAGGTTTGTCCTTCCTGGTAGAACCGAAGGGGAGCACGAAGCAGGTTTCTGGACAGGCCTATAACAAGACCTCCAGCGAGGGAGAGTGGAGGGAGGGCAGGAAGGGGTCAGGAGGTAGCATGCCCAATGCCCCCCACCCCCACCCCCCCATACCTACAGATACCCAGGTGGTGTCTGACAGGCAGGTGGTGGCTACTTATGGGATGCATGGAGTGAGGCTTTCCGAGTTTGGGGGAGAGAGAGCAGAGCCATTTACCATCCCACACACACACCCCCCACCCTGGTAGAGGCCTGGCTGGTCTAAGGGGTTTCTCTGCACTTCTCTCCACTCAAGGGAACAGGGAAAATTAATACGCTTTTCTGTAATAGACAGAGAGCAGCGAGGAGGCCAGCATAGCCAGGAGGGGGTGGATACACGGCGTGTGCATTCTCTCTGTGCACATCTGAAACGTCACCATATATATCCGAAATAATAACTATAACCCTGACATTTGCACACCGCCGGTCACATGGCACTGTCCTCACCCACCCACACCCAGCCTCCTCCCTCCAGCAGGAGCTCATCCTTCTGGAGCACACTGGGGCTCCTAGGGGCCTCTCCAGGGGCAGCGCCCAGCCCGGCAGCCTCCATTCTCCCTAGTCCGAAGCATCTCACCAAGCAAGCCTGGAAGCCGACGGGTTGGGGGGACCAGGGGTATGAAGGTTCAGCCCTGCTGGGCCTGCTGGTTGTGGGGAAATTTCCAGGCCGCTGGCCTGGGTTTTCCCCTCCTGGCCCGTCTGCTCATCTCCTCGACTGCTATGGACTCCCCAGGGCCCAGGGGAGAAATGAGGGGAGCCTAGCCGCTTACCCTTCTCCTCCTGCCACCACACCCTGGGTCAGCGGAGGGGTGCAAGGTGCAGAGGAGAAGAGAGAACCCATGGTACTATGCATCACCCCCCGACACCGGTCGCACCTCTCCTCCGTTATGCCACCCCCAGGCCTTTGGGGCCAGATCACCAGCCCACGTTACAGGTGAGAAAACTGCAGCTCAGAGAGGTGCAGCCACCTGCTCAAGGTCACGCAGCAACTAAGTGCAGAGAGGACATCGGAGCCTCACTGCGTCTCTGGTTCTCTCCCCGTCTCTGGTCACGTATTTAAAATAATGTTCTGAGAAGGACGTACTACTTTTGTGGTCTTTCTACCAAAACTCCATAACTTGAACCAAATCATAAAGAAACATGAGCTAAAGCCCACCCGAGGGCCTTTCTACAAAACAACTGGCCTGGTCTCTGAAAATGCCAGTGCATGAAAGATGAAGAAGAGCTTTGGAATGTTCTAGAATAAAGGAGACTAAAGAGACTGAATGCAGTGTCTGACTGGACCCTGAATGGAGGTGGAAGGCGGGTATTGCTGTAAAGGAGAATACTGAGATACTGATGAAATCTGAATGTGGACTTTATATCTGATTATGTTCTACTGATATTGAGCGCCTGAATGTCAGAGATGCCCTCGTTGGAGAACAATCACGCTAAAATGTTTAGAGATGAAGGATCAAAATGGCTGCAACTAACTTGGAAATGGATCAGTAAAACAAAATAGTAGAAATAATAATGTGTGCACACAAAGAGAGAAATAAAGCAATTGTACAAAACCGCCCAGCACCTCGAACAGGAGACAGCAACTCAGCAATCCAAGTACGTCCATGGCTTGCCACCAGGGGGCGCTGTCTTCCTGCTGTGGGGAGGGGCTTGGGTTCTCAGCCTGGCTGTCTGGCTGTGGCCCATCAGAGCCCCACCAGGGGGGCAGTGCAAGACTGGTGGTATCCGTTTCCATATGGGGCTTATGGGGGAAGGGGCTAGCCCCCTAATCTGATGGAAGTGCTGGACCCCAGCTCCCCAGAATTCCCAGAGATATATATAGGTGGGGTCCAGGTGGGGGTACCCCTCACCTCACCCCCCCCAGCACCCACCCAGAGGCCCCTAGGCAGCTATGGCAGGACTTCTCTGTCAGAGACACTGGGGATTTTTTTTTGCCTATGATGTCATTGGTTTACAGACACCCAGAAAATGGGGTCAATGCAACGTGCACATGTTGTAGAAGACACGACAGCTGGTATTGACCCACAGCCCTATGAGGCCCTATTCTCGTGGAAGCTAATCTTGAGGAGGTGGAAGACCAGCCCAAGATCACACTTTGTGCCGAGTCAGGGTCTGAGTCCAGGGCAGTTGACTCTTGACCGCTACATGAGTTCACCAAGCACCTACTGTGTGCCTGAGAGCTGAACGGGGCCCCGAATGCCCTCCTGGAACATCACTGCAGTGGGGGAGGCCACCACACCTGCCCAGGGCATTCCTAGCCCATAAGTAGAAAGAGGTGGCATCAGGGGACTGGAGCTTCCTCCTTGCAGCACTGTGTGTGGTCCCCCAAAGCTGGCCCAGTCTGATGCCCAGGCACAGCCCTCACCCCACACCGTTCCCTTCATCACTCTCTCTGCTGCCTCTCCCATTGTCCCCACCGCCACCCTTTGCCCCCCACTGCCCACTCACACAGGCCCTTCACCTCCCCAGCTCCTGGCAGAGAAGGCAGCCACAGCCTCAGCACCTACAGCAGCCCCGGGAGGTCTGACCTCCTGAAGTTCAAGGACCCCACCAACATCCACTGGCCACAGACCCAGAACCTAGGTAGGCCATCAAGTCCTGCTGCTCCTGGGGAAGGGGAGGCAGTGCTGGGCTGTGCTCTGGCCATGGCCTGGGAGGGAAGGGGGATCAAAATGGGGAGAGTGGGAGGGGGAAGCCCGAGGGCTGGAAGGGGGGCTTTTGGGTGGGGTTCCCCAGCAGGTTCGAGGCGGGACCCAAGTGTCCGCAGGGCTATGAGCTGTGCAACCCAAGGCGTGCGGCTCAGCCTTCGTGGCATCAAGATAAAGAGAGAGTGGCCTGAAATCTTTCCATTTCTAGGCCTGTCTATTTTCAGGTTGGTTTGGCTTTCCCTACCAAACCTGGTAAAGGTCACCTTCAGAAAGCCCCACCTGGTCTCAGCTGCAGAGCAGAGCCGGGCCGCACATGGAGGAGCTGAGTCTAGAGCTGGGGGAGAGGGGTGGGTAGCGGTGGTGGGGGTGGGAGAGTACAATCACATACAAAATACACGAAGGGGCCGGAGCTGGGCGGAGCTGCGAGGGGCACCCCAGCCCCACTCCAGGGGAGTCCCCAGCTCTATCACTCAGGCTGAGGCACCTGGGCCAGCAGCACTGGTACCCCTGGGGAACTTGCTCCAAGTGCGGAGTCCCGGTCCCCACCCCACACCTACTAAGTACCCCATTGTACAGATGGGAATCTGAGGCGCGGAGAGGTGAAGAAGCTTGCCTGAGCCCCGCAGCCAAGCAGCGTTGGAGCCAGGATCCAGCCCGGGCTGTTGCACCCGGGCTCTTACCCGTGGGGCTCGGCGTCACTGGTCCTGTCTAACCTCTGGTTCCGCCCTCCAGTCCACTGCTCTCCCGCACCCCTCCACCAGCTGGACTTGGCAGCAGCTGCCCACGGGTCTCCTCACACCCACCCTGTCCCCTAGCCCCCTCCCAGCGCAGACACCAGAAGGATCTTTTCCAAACACAGATTTGGGCTCCTCCCCAAGACACTCCAAGGGCCTCAACTCAACTATGAATAAAGCCCAGAGTCCTGACAATGGTCTGAGAGACTCTGCCCCCCTGACCTTGGCCTGTCTGGCCTGTGCATCCTCTGGCACCCTCTCCCATCAGCCTTCCTCCCACTCTCACTCACACCTATGCCGTCCCTCCAGCAGCCCTGCACACGCCGGTCCTCTGACCTCCCCAGGCCCCCCGCCCCATGCAGAACACCCCAACTCATCCTTCGGCCCTCAGTTGTGCATGCCACTTCCTCAGGGCCCCCCTGCCTGATCACCGGCCAGGTCAGGTCTCGGCAGGTGAAAACCAAAATGTGGGCAGGGCTGGGTGCTTGCTGGAGCCTCGGGGGATATCCATTTCCTCGTGGTTTAGACCAAGGTGCTGCCTCTTTGTTGCCAACTAAGGTCATTTCCAGCTTCTCGAGGCTGCCATGGTGCTTGGCTCACGGCCCCCTCATTCCGTCTGCAAAACCCGCAGCAGTGGATTGAGTCCTGCTATCCCTCTGTCGTCCTCCGTGTCACCTCTCCCTAACACAGCCAGGAAAGGCTCTCCACTTGTAAGGACTCCTGTGAGAACAGTGGGTCCACTCGGGTAATCCAGTCTCACCCCCCACCTCAAGGTCCCCTTTTTCACGCAAGGTGACATATTCACAGGTTCCAGGGATGAGGACATGAACATTCTAAGGGGCCATTATTCTGAGGTCCACAGCCTGGCTTCTTAAGTGACCCCAAGGCTGGGCTTTGACATCTCCTAGTCTTGGGGGCTCTGAACCCCGCTCCCCACCCTGAGAGGTCACCTGAGCTCCAGGCCAAGAGACCACTGAAATTGAAGTCATCGCCCTCCCTGATTTGAAACACACCACAGGCACACAGTCTGTCCCTGCCCGCATGTAGGCCACGCCCCTCGTGGCTGTCACACCTGCAGGCAGGAGCCAAGCAGAGCTTCCCCCAGGTCCCACCTCTGACCTCCAGAGAGCTGGGGAGGGGGCGGGGCTCTGGCTCTGTGCAGCCCAGCCGCCTGGCTGGGGATGAAACTCAAAGACAGCAGACACAGAAACAGCCAGAGAATGGACCCGGGAGGGAGGAGAGAAGGAGGTGAGAAGGGGTCTGTGGTGTGCGGAATCGTGCCTCTCCAAAGAGGCCCCTGTCCTGCTCCCCGGAACCTGTGACTGCCACCTGAGGTGCCAAAGGGGAATTAAGGTGCAGATGAAGTTAAGGGTGCTGATCAGTGGCCCTGAGACAGATAGGTGATCCTGGATTGTATAGGTCCTTAAAAATGTCATCACAAGGGTCCTTAAAAATGCAAGAGAGAGGCGGAAGTGCGGGCCTGGGAGTTGGAGAGAGGCATGTGGGGACAACCAGAGAGGGGTCAAGAGGAGGCCATGCAGCTGGCGTGAAGGCGGAGGGAGAGGCCACGGGCCAGGCTGCAGGTGGCTTCCAGCAGCTGGAAAGGGCAGGGATTGGGTTCCCCCGAGGCCTCAGACAGGAGGGCAGCCTGCCCATGCTTTGACTGCGGCCCAGGGACAACCATCTGGAGTTAGGAACTGAAAGAGACTCTCTGTGTTTGTGTTAAGCCACTGAGTTCATGGTAGTGACAGTCACAATAGAAAACAGCGCCACACCGAGAAGACAAGGAGTGATCCCAGGTCCCCTCCCACACGCATTCCTCAAAGCACCCAGCCCCTGGGCGAGGTGCTGGGGAACATACAAAGGCCAATTCGGGGCACTTTGTAGACAGTTCCATGTAATGAAGTTGGCTCCCAGAACAGGCATGTGGGAGACACTAAACAGAATCCGTGGGATGAATGAATGAAAGAAAACCTCAAAGATGAGGTCAGAAAAATATGTGAGTCACTAACACAAAGCAGATCCGTTTAGAAAAAGAACTAATTGGGGGATTTGTGAGGGCTTCCTGGAGGAGGAGTACTTCCATTTGTTCTGGAAGGGTGAGGGAGATCCTGATAGAAGGAAATGCAGGGAGGGCATCCCAGGCAGAAGACACCATGGAAGCAGAGGTGTGGAGGCGAGAGAGAACGCAGCTGTGGTGGAGTGGGCGGGGGCCTGGCGTGCCCTCCGGTGGGAGCTGAAAGAGGACCGCCCAGGACTCGGGGCCCGGCAGTCCACCCTGGGCTGTCATCTCCCACATGGCGTTCCATCGAACGCTACTTCTGCAGGACATCAACCAGTGACCAGCAAAACAAAAACAAAATACAAAGAATCACTGGATTCTGTGGAAGAGGTTTTCACTGGACATCTAGGGCCTCTTGGTGGCCTTGTATGTGCTCACTTACTCTCTGATTCTCCAAGGAAAGGTTGGGGGCAGAGGGACAACAGGTTTCCCACACGTTCTTGGCTACAGAGCCCTTTTCTCATGGAACCTCTATTCCCTGGAAATGCCTTTGGCGCCTGCCCCTGGTTGCAGAGCAGCCAATAGGAGAGGGGATGGGTGGAATGGGACCAGAAAATCAGCGTGCCCAAGGCCTGGCCTGGCCTGGCCTGGACTCGGAACTCTGCAACTGCTCACTCCTCACCTCCCACTGACGTCCCTCCTGCCCACAGAACCCTGGCTGACTGCCTGGGCCAGATCATAGCCTTTCTGAAGGTTCTGGGGTCACAGCAAGCATCTGACCCCTGACCCTGGGGGCCTCCTCCCCCAGCGACCCAGCTGGACCCCACCCCACCCCACTCCACCCCTGCCCCGTGGGCTCCCGAAGATCTGGGGCAGCTCAGGTCTGGTCATACCATCTTGGTCGTACCACACAGTCCTGGTTGTACCATCCTGTGTCTCTCTCCCCAGGCCACCACCATCAAGGGCAAACCCTGTACCTGGTTCACCTTCACCCTGAGCTCATAATGCCTCGCATACAACAGGCACTTAATAACAGCTTTGTGCCCAAAGCTCTTCTTAGCACTTTTCACGTATTAACCCATGGGACTCTTCCCACAGCCCCACAAGGTAGCTGCTGTTACCACCCCCAGTCTGTGGATGGGGAAACCGAGGCACGGATAAGTGACTTAACTTGCTCAAGAGCACCATGCGGTGTCAGAAGCAGCGTGTAAACTTGGCAGGATGACCCAAAAGCCCAGGATGAACCAAGATGCTCCACTGTCTCCTCAGAAAAAGGCTTGACAGGTAATGGGCCAGACTCAGCAGTAAGAACTGTGGGGGCAAAATTAGGGCCCATAATGAGAGCCACACCCTAATCCCTGCACCTTGTGAGCAGGAATGCCAAAGTTTGCAGTGTGTGATGCACACTTCTTTGCCCAAATTTTTAAGGGAAAAGTACGGGTGCACATTATACATGCGCACCCTTACATGTACACCTGTGTACAGGTATACAGGGTAGTACCTGAAATACCTTGTATCTGTTCTTGTGTTTTGTAATTATTTGTTACATAAAATTTCTTGCACCATAGTATGTTTACAAATAAATGCTAAAATTCCTTTCTAACACACAAAAAACAAATATCTAAATATAAATAAACAATTGAATTAAAAAATTAAAACAAAAGGTGTTTTTCCTGAAAGTTCAGACCAAAAACGTGGGTGCGCATCATACAGGGGAGTGCACATACATAGCAAAATACGGTATGTTCCCATCCCCGGCAAGGGGGACTGTGCCGATGGGGTTCCATGTAGGATTTTGAGATAAGATTCCCCTGGATTCCCCAGGCAGGTCCCAGTGTCATCACTGGAGGGTCTTAAAGAGAGAGGCGGGAGGGACAGAGTCAGAGCAGGACATGGGACAATCCAGCAGAGGTTCATTTGGGGGCCACGGGTCAAGGATGGCAGGCAGCCTCCAGAAGCTGCTGAAGCCAAGGGGACTGTCCCCCTGGAGCCCCCCAGGGGGAACACGGCCTGCTCACCGGTTTTAGACTTCTGACCTGCAGAGCTCCAAGACAGTGAATCTGAGATCGTTGGCTGCAGCCCCTGGGGAAAGCGAACATGAAATGCGAGCGGGGTGCGTGGAAGATCCTACCTGCGGGCTGGAAGGGATCAAGAGAACACGGCGTCTTGGGCTACATCACAGAAGTGAGGGGGCTCCGGCGAGGGAGGCGTGGCTGCCCCTCGGCCCTGGCCCGGGCAGCCCCAGGAATGCTGCAGTCACCCCTGGGACCAGAGCTCTCGGCCAGGGGCCCGGGTTCTGCAGAGCACCCCATACCTCCACACTCAGCGTCCCGTCCAACATTGTCGGCAAGACAGACCTCACGCTTTCCTCCGAAACCCCTTTCTGTCCCGTGCCCGGCGTTCCTGCCTCCGTAACCGACACTGCCACCCAACCAGATGTGGAGCCCCCACATCTGGGTGGGGTCTTCTTGCCCTCTGCACTTGTACCCAGTCCATTGGCAGGTCCTGTGGATTCGGCTCCGAAGTATATTCCTGGTTCCACTTGCCCCTCCCCTGGACACAGCCACAGCCTGGCTTCCTGCTCCCCTGCGCCACCCCTGCCCCTGCAAACGCAGGAACGTCACACTATGTCATGTGATGTCACATGATGTCACTCCCCCTCCAAAACCAGCAGGCCACAGAGGTCCCTGATATCTCTTACTTCCCCGTCACTTTCTCTGCCACACCCCACCTCACCCACTCCGCTGCAGCCACTCAGGCCTCCCTCCTGTTCTCCCAGCCCTGGCTCTCTGAGGCCAGACACTCCCCCGCTCACATGCCACGAGCTCAGGCTCCCTCCTTTGGTTCCTGAGAGTGTCCTGCCTCCTGGAGGCCCTCCTCTCTCCCCTGCCCGGGGTGGCCACCACTCTGTCGCACTAGCTCGTCGTAGCTACCACCACAGCACCATAGCACCCATCTGTCTGCTGGTACTGGCACCGGAACAGAAGGGCTTCCCGGAAGCACAGGCTGGCTGTGCTGGGCCCAGCTGTCCCTGAGCATCCAGAACATTCCCTGGCACACAGTGGGGCTCGGTCCGTGTTTGTGGAATGAGTGGATTGGTGAGAA